>CATIWR010553514.1:0-24756 GCA_949677035.1 Omphalea diandra | reverse complement strand
ATTATTTTTTATCAAAATTATTTTGATTATTTATATATATATATATATATATGTATATATATATATATATATATATATATATATATATATATATATATATATATATATATATATATATATATTGGGTATAAAGTTTCACCTATTAATAATAAATGTGCTTTGATCATTTAAAACCATTATCTTTCATGCTTTTAGTTATTTTTAAAAATTACTTTATTTATATTTTCACTGTGCAATCTAAGTTTTTTTTAGTAGAGTTTAAGAGGGTTTTTCTCTAATTTTAATAGACTATATAATGCAATCTCTTTTTCTATCAATTTAAAATCAGTCAATATGTTTTACATTAAAATTTTATTATTGGTTTAAAAGTCTTACTTCACAAATTAGTTTATTAATTGTTATTATTCAAAGAAATAATAAACTATTATGATTATAATATATCTATTAAAACACAATCTCTTGATATTGTTCTTGTAACAGTGTCGAAAGACGGTGAAAACCTAATAATGTCTTTTATAATAGAGTTTTTGGGTTGCGTATGACAGAATTCTCTTTCATTATCCTTTGTGCTTTGGTTTTATATATACGGCTAGATTGTTAAAAATTTTAAAAGTTGTAGGAAATTTCTTTTATTGCAACAGTAATAAGACTTATAATAGGTTTTTTCATGTAATAGTAATAAAATTTATAATGGAATACTGAGTTTTTAAACAAGCGAACAATTAAATGGTAGTCACTTTGGTTATTTTTTTTCATTTTTATTTCGATGCATTTACTATTGTTAATATCTTGCTAAATTTTCCAGACTAAGTACGTAGTTCACCAAAAATAATATTACAAGTTAAATTTCTCATGAAATCATTAGTAATCAATTAAATTTAATTTACCATTAGATTATTATGTTAGAGTTATTTTTTATTAATTAGATTTTGATTGGAATTCAAACTAATTTTTATTTTCTTTTTTTTTTTCAACAAAATAATTTCATAGTTTTAAATATTTTTAATGTAAAAAAATTAACTCCCATTTATCCCACAATCATCTCTAAATAATATAGAAATTATTTTATTTTGCACTATGCACAATTATTATTGCTTGTATAAAATTATTAACTTTGTGCTTTCAGAATTATTTTTTTGTGTAGAAAATGTTAGTGAACGTTGTTTTCACTATCTGAATTTGTTTATTACAGCTTTATAAGAGTGCTGGTGAAGACATGATTCAACTTTTTGATCTTTCTGTTATTCCCAAAAACCACCCATCAACTGATTGTGATGATAGCTTTAGCTCCCTTCTTTTTATTTAGCAGAGGGAGGAGCAATTCATTTTTTTCACTGGGAACTCTTCTTTCTCGTATGTGGTATGATATGAATAAGATCAGATGATGCTTAAGGATAATACATTGCTATTTTGCTGTTACTAATTATTAATTTATGATGTAGGCACCTAATAATAAGGCTACGTGCGCAATGTTCTTCAGAAAATGCTTGGAATTCTTGGATGACCCAGATCATCTGGTATGTAGAGTGAGTGTTCTCTTAGTTTAATTGTTACTTTCATAATCATACTTGATTGCAGTATGTCGCCAATATTATATCAACAGGTCGTGCGTGGATTTGCACATGAATAATTTGCAAGACTTCTTTTGAATCACGATGAAGAGCTGGAATTGAATTTGACATCTGACTCAATTCCAATAGAATGTGAAGTTACAGCCCCAATAGAATCCTGGGACTCCTGTTGTACCTCTGAACCAGTTTATGAAAATCTCTCTTCAACAGTTTCAGAAGAGAGACTGAGTGAAAATGGAAAAAACTTTCATCATGTAGTACCAGAAACGTCAGTAAAGATGACATTGGAGGCAAATGCATCTATTTCTAGAAAGTTGATAGCATCAAGTGATGCAGAAGCAAAATATTCAGAAGGATCTTTGCCTAGTTTGAGTGATGGTGAAAAGTTTGCAGTATGTAAAAGGTCTCCAGCATCTGCATGTGTGGTTCAAACTGTTGATGATCCAATTTCCTCTAAGTTGGCATGCAGTACATCATGTTTCCCAAGCGATTAAGTCTCTCAGATGGATGCGCCAGCTACAAGGTCCTGAAGCTGAGTTGCTTGAACAGGTCAGTAGTACTCACGATAGGCCGCCTTCATCCATAAACTTTTAGGTTTGTGCTTGTGGTGATGCTGACTGTATAGAAGTTTGTGATATTTGAAAGTGGCTACCAGCATCCAAGGTAGATCACAAACTGTGGAAACTTGTTCTTCTGCTTGGAGAATCTTATTTGGCACTAGGACAAGCTTATAAGGAGGATAACCAGTTGCATCAAGCTCTGAAAGCAGTAGAATTAGCATGTTCTGTTTATGGATCAATGCCACAGTATTTGAAGGACACAAGGTTTATTTCCTCAATGATCAAATATTCATCCCTAACAAATTGCAATGACAAAAATGAGAAGGCAATATCATATATTGGTGATGCAAAGCAAGTGAAATCAAGTTCTGGTGATGATTGTTTTGCTTTTGAGCGATTCTCTTCCACTTACCTTTTCTGGGCCAAGACATGGACACTGGTTGGAGATGTTTATGTTGAGTTTCATTTCATAAAGGGTAAAGAGCTCTCAACACAAGAGAGGAAACCTTCCACCAGCGAGTTGAGAATGTCATCTGAGGTTATTAAGGAAGTCAAAAGCCTAAAGAAGAGGCTATCTCAGTATATCCAGAATTGCAGCTCTTGTTCCTTGGTAAACTGCAGTTGCCAAAATAATAGGGCTAGCAGTGGTAGCAGTGATAGCAGTAGCGGTGGTGATAAGCATTCTGTAGTTCATGCCAGGAAGCATGGTATGAGATCTTATATAAAGGGTGGCACTAACTCACATAATGAAGACTCTGACGATGATCGCAGTCATCACAAAGTGGAGAATAGGAAGGGCTCTGACAGTGAATATCTTCAGCTTGATAGACATGATGATAGTCTAATAGAAGATTCTGGGACTGTAGTGGATAAGCTTGGAGTGAATTCTTCTGGAGATGCTAATCATAAAACTGGAGAGGAGGTTAATTTGAATATGCATGAAGGGTTTATGGTGCCAAGTCAAAGAGAAACTACTTCAAAAGAAACGCCAAATGTGAAGAATGGTGGGATATCTAAGTATCTTAGGGATTTTGTTATTGGAGATGCAGAAGAAAATCATTGTACAGCTCTAAGTTGTTATGAAGAAGCCAGAAAAGCATTGGTTGGGCTTCCAACAGGCTCAGCTGAACTACAATCTGTATTTAGAAAGATAGGTTCGGTTTGCAATGAACTGGATCGAAACAGGCTTGAGAAAAAAGAATTGACAAAAGCAGAACTTGCATTTGCTGATGCAATATCTGCATTCAGAGAAGTTTCTGATCACACCAATATAATATTGATCAATTGTAATCTGGGCCATGGCAGATGAGCATTGGCTGAAGAAATGGTATCAAAGTTGGAAAGTTTCAAATCGCATGCAATCTTCCATAATGCATGCAAACAAGCTCTGCAAACTGCAAAAGTGGAATATTGTGAATCACTTGGATATTATGGGGCAGCAAAGTCGCAATTGAATGCTATTGCAGAAGAGGACAACTTAGAGTCAAACAGCTTGAGGGATGAAGGATATACACAGTATGCTCATACATATCTGAGGCTTGGCATGCTTTTGGCAAGAGAAGATATTACTGCTGAAGTTTATGAGAATGGAGCCATGGAAGATATTGCTGCTGTTCATGTTAATCCTATTGACAAAAGTTCTAGGAGAAAATTGAGGAAACATGAGATTTCAGCCAATGATGCCATTAGAGAGGCATTGTCTGTGTGTGAATCTCTGGGTGAATTACGCAAACAGGAGGCTGCATATGCTTACTGTCAGCTTGCTTGCTACCAAAGGGATTGCTGTTTAAAATTTTTGGAGACTGGTCATAAGATAAAAAACTTGCCTAAAGGTGAAAATAGCATAATCCAATGGGTGAAGCAATATGCTTTCTTGGCTGAGAGGAACTGGCAAAAAGCAATAGAATTTTATGGACCAAAGACGCATCCCACCATCTACCTAACAATTCTTACAGAGAGATCAGCTCTTTCATCAAGTCTCTTTGGTGTCTTGCACTCAAATGCTGTATGTCCTTGGACTTATTACTTAGATTTGCTCAATGGAACATTGTATTGGTGTCTGTCATTTCTATGAATCCAAGTTTGAAGTTCTAAGATAATTATTCACTGGCTGACTTATCACGCATTCATTAGTGGATTTTCTTTACATTACATTGTTTATATTGTGTCACTGAACAAAGCAAGGGCCAAAACATAAGTATATTCTTTGTCATAATCTAAGTTATTAATAAGTTAGATTTAGTAGGCTTGATGGAGTAATAACAATATCTTAGATGATTATATCAGACATTGGTGTATTATCAGTGAATGCATGCTAGAGCTAATCTTTTTTTTTTTTTTTCTTGAGTTAACGTGAATCATATGTTTTATATAATGCACCAGTTCTAAATTGACTAAGTACTTATGTGCATAACAGTTCTCCCAGTCCATTTCTATTCAGATTTTTATTTGATTTTCTAATTAGAAAGGTTATTGTATTCTGTGATGACAGAAGCCTAGGGCCTGTAACGAAAACGGTGCATGTTATGTATAAATGTAGAAGGGTCGAACTCTTGCAAACTGTGCGGAAACATTAATGAATTAATAACTGGATGGGAGCCCTTTGTTTTGAGTTTTTATAGACTCTAACACAAAATGGATTCTATGTAAAATCTAATAGCAATGCAGGAATCATTCATTAAGATTATCTTATCCCTTATTTGGCCATGGCACATAGATGATATGCACTACTGAACTTGTTTTTCATTCAATCATTTTTCTTTCTAAGATGATAGAAGAACTGATTCTGCTAACGGAGAAAATAAATTTTGTAATTATAACATAGATTTGTCTTAGTATCAAGAGCATCTACTAGAATCCGGTAGAGGTGAAAAGTTTGGCCATATATGCTTAGGCTGCTTGCAATTTTAAGAATCACAACCAATTGCTTTTATTTAGAGAATATGCTACTGATACAGTAAATATTGCATTGAGTTGGTGTAAAAACATAAATAAAACTTACAATCGGGAGCATTTTTAGGTGTTTCACTTTCCTTTTTAAGTCATGACTCATGAATGCTGGGATTTTTCTCTCTTTATCTATTGGCAGTTCCTTTTGAAGATGGAAGTGTATCTAGCATATTTGTTATGTTTGGCCTTTTAATGCTGTTGCAATTATCTTATTGTCCATAAGCATTTGCATTAGTGTCATCATTAGTGGAAGAGATGCAGTGTATATCAAGTTCTTTAGGGACCACTTTACTGTGCCCAGCAATAAATCTTACTGGCGCTTTGGTCTAAAGCTAAAAAGTTTTGTTTCATTTTGCGTTCTGAGGCCTAGCATTGTGTATGCTCGTCATGTTTATTGAATGATACTGATAAATAGCTATTGTTCTAGATGCTAGAAACATCACTATCCCGCATGCTTGAAGGACGCTATGTTTCTGAAACGATTTCAGATTCTTTTGGTTCTGATTATCTGGAGGTGCAAGCCAAATTTTGGGGTCATTTACAGATGCTTTTGAAGAAAATTTTGGCGTTGCACTTTCTGGAAATCCAAATAGAACTTCTGCTGCCGTCCAGCCGACTTCAGCATCTAACAGGCCTGAAACTGGAAAGCTGAGGGAGCTCTACAAGATGTCCTTGAAGTCTACTGATTTTGGTCAGCTTCATGCTATGAATGCTTTGTGGGCATCTGAAACTTGCCTCTGCACTCTGAGTTCCATCTACAATATTTGCATCTTATACAGAGCAATACAGGCATTGCATGACTGAAGACTGCTCGCATGATTTTGTTGTTGACACTACTTGGCTTGTTGAGATACAAGGGGAACTGATGAGAGGATTGAAAATCAGATGTGCCAATTTTGATAGAGTTGGGACTTGGGAGATTGGTTTACTTGTGAGGACATGTAAAGCTGCTTTTAGCTTTAGTTCAAATTTGAAAAACCAAAAGTCTTGGTGTAACTGTATGGTTACGTGTAACGTAGCTTTTGGACTATATATATATATATATATAAAATGAATGAAAATATTATAGAAGGTAAATAAAGAAATAAAGAAATTTTATATTTTAAAAATTAAAGTTAAACATTTTAATATAATAATTGTTATGATTAGGGTTGCATTTGATTATTCATAAAAAAAAATCTTACAAATACAAAAAATAAATTAAATAAAAAATATAAAAAATGATGTCAAAATGAAGAAATTTTTTATTAATTTTAAAAGAACACTTTAAAATATAATGATATTGTTTGATTCTATAAAAGCAATATGTATCATTATTTTCTGAAAAACAGAATAATTACACCAGGGACAAGTTCTTCCACAATCTTAACTTGTTTCTGAGATTTCAAATATTGTATAATTTTATATGAAATATATATTTTCTAAACTTGTTGAATAAGTATTCTGCTCATAATTCAATTTTAACTATGCCATGTAAGAGGATAGCTATTAGCTATTAGATTTTGGATAATTTAATTTTGATAAATATTTTAAAAATCAACTTGATTGATCAGTTAAATTAATAAAATTGAGAATTAAATCAATTAAATTGATAAAATTAAAAAATTAATCAATTAATCAGTTCACTCATTGATTTAGTTAATCAATTTACTGATTGATCCGATATTAAAACCATTGATTTTGATCAACTTTATTTCACTTGTCCAATATAAAAAATAAAGTTGGCGTTGAGTATCTATCACCAACCAAACGTTGTTAAATATTCAATGGGCAATAACTACATTTTGGGGCGCAGAGCTCGACCATTATTTGATTAAATTTCAGAACGTTAATCTAATAATTCATTATTAAAAAAAAATTTTCCAAAAAACTTATCAGTAGGTGTGAATATATGCATTTGAATAATTAATTAATTAAATTTTAAATAATTAATTTATTATTATTATTATTATTATTATTAGTTTTTACAAAACTAGCTTGTCACGAAGTGTCGATAGTACAGCACTCTAAATGCTTGGGATTTCACAGTTTGACTGAGTGGTGTATCTGTGCTGGTTGATCTAAAAAGGCAAATGACAAAATAACAGCACGGTTTATAATTATACAAAGAAAAAACAGAATTTTGATTCTACAATCTGAACACTTCTACCCTTTGCTTTTTGTAAGTCAACTTTCTACCTAACTAAGAAGCCATGGCAGAAGGCGTCCTCTTCAGCATTGCTGGGGAAATCATTACAAAGCTAGGTTCAAGACCCTTTCAGGAAATTAAGCTATGGACTGGTGTTAAGGATGAACTTGAGAAGCTTAAGAACACAGTTTCAATGATCCAGGCTGTGCTTCTTGATGCTGAGGAACAGTACTCGAAGAGTAATCAAGTCACAGTTTGGGTTGAATCACTAAAAGAAGTTTTCTACGATGCAGATGACTTGTTGGATGAATTTTCCACTGAGTTTTTACGCCGACAAGTGATGAACGGGAGTAAAATGGCAAAGGAGGTACGCCTTTTCTTTTCTAGTTCGAATCAATTTGCTTGTGGTATTAATATGGCTTATAGGATTAAGGCTATAAGAGATAGGCTTAATGGGATCGCAGCGAATAGATCAATGTTTCAGTTACGGGAGTGTCGTGTGGAGACATATGTGATGTCTAGAGAAAGGGAGCACACTCACTCATCTCCACCTAAGGTAGTTGTTGGTAGAGAAAATGATAAGAATGCAATTGTGCAACTTTTATTGTCATCCAACTATGAAGAAAATGTATCTGTTATTTCTATTGTTTGTATTGGGGGATTAGGAAAGACAACACTTGCTCAACTTGTGTACAATGATGAGAAAATAAAAACCCATTTTGAGCTACGACTGTGGGTTTCTATTGCAGATGATTTTGATGTAAGACTAATAGTTGAAAAGATCTTAGAATCAGTTTCTGGCGAGAGACCTATAAGCTTTGAAATGAATACCTTGAAAAATCTTCTTCATGAAAAAATTAATGGGAAAAAATATTTGCTTGTGTTGGATGACATATGGAATGAGAGCTCAGAGAAATGGTTTTTCTTGAAGGACTTGTTAGTTGGGGGGGCAAGAGGAAGTAGAATAATGGTTACCACACGTCTTAAACATGTTGCGGATATGATACAATCAGATTCAACATATGAATTAAATGGTTTACTTGATGTTGACTCTTGGTCTCTGTTCACAAAGATGGCATTTAAACAAGGTCAAGTTCCAAGCTCAAGCCATGAGAAGATTGGGAAGGAGATCGTAGCAAAATGTGTTGGAGTTCCTTTAGCCATAAAAATAATAGGGCGCTTATTGTATTTTAAAAATACAATACCTGAATGGCTATCCTTTAAAGATAAAGAACTCTCACATGTGGATCAAAAAGAGAATGGTATTTTACCAACTCTTAGGTTGAGTTATAATCATCTCCCTTCACATTTGAAACATTGCTTTGCTTATTGTAGATTAATCCCAAAAGGCTCCATAATCAATGTAGAATTATTGGTGTATCTTTGGATGGCTCAAGGGTATATTAAGTCATCAGATTCAATGCAATGTCCAGAAGAGATAGGTTATCAATATTTTACTGATCTTTTGTGGAGGTCATTTTTTCAAGTAGAAAAGGTGAACATATTTGGTAATGTGGTAAGTTGTAAAATGCACGATTTGATGTATGATCTGGCTGTATCAGTGGCTGGTGTAGAGAGCATTTCATTCGATTCGAAAGTAGAATACATCGATAAAAGAGCTCGACATATATCTGTTTGTGATGATATAGAGTCATTAGGGCAACTTTCGCGTTCCTTGGTTAATGCAAGGAAGGTGCGAACATTTTATGCCCCATATGATTCAAGGTGTAAAATTAATAAAGAACAATGTAAATTAATCTTGTCCAATCTGAAATGTTTGAGGGTGTTGAAATTACATAATTTGGGAGTTGAGACACTGCCACATTGTATCGACAAACTGAAACACGTGAGATATCTTGATCTTTCATATAATAAAAGCATCAAGTTGCTTCCTGATTCCATTGTTAAACTCCAGAATCTGCAAGTGCTCATATTAACGAAGTGTGAGAGGCTTAAGCAGTTGCCAAGAGATATAAAGAAGTTGTTCAATCTCAGGCATCTCAACATCTGGGGATGTGATGGTTTGACACATATGCCACGTGGGCTTTGTCATCTGACTTCCCTTCGGAATTTGTCTACATTCCTAATAGCCAAGGATAATGGCATCTCCAAGCAAAGTGGCGGGCTGGATGAATTGCACAATTTGAACAACTTAACAGGATGGCTATATATCTTGAATCTGCAGTATGTGAGAAATGCAACGTCTGAATTTGAGGCAGCTAATTTAAAAGAGAAGCAGCACCTCGAAATGTTGTTATTAGCATGGAAGTTGGGTTATGATGATGATAGTAATAGCAGCAGTCCAAATGATATTCATGGTGATGAAATGTCATTAGAACAGCTACAACCACACTCCAATCTAAAATGGTTGACTGTGAATGGGTGCGGAAGAGTGAAGTTTCCACTTTGGGTTTCTTCTCTTACTCATCTGGTGATCCTTCGTATTGATAACTGTAAAAGGTGCCAACGTCTCCCACCATTAGATCAGTTCCCTTTTCTTAAACTTCTGTCAATTATTAATTTAACTGATCTAGAGTACATAGAGAGTGGGATTAATTGCGACAAGGAAATGTCAGGTTCGGGGCCAAGATTACTGTTCCCTTCCCTAGAGTATCTATGGCTCTCAAATTGCCGTAATTTGAAGGGGTGGTGGAGACATAGAATGGGTACATCCACACCTCAGTTGCTCCAATTTCATTGTCTTGCTTCTTTGGAGATTGATTCTTGTCCTAACCTGACTTCATTGCCATTAATTCCATCAGTTGAAACATTAGTAGTGAAAAATGCCAGCATGAAGTCATTGGAGGATATAGTGAAGATGAAGATTTCAGCGACAAATTCCTGCTCCAGTTCACTTTCCATTTCCGCTTCTCACTCTCAATTGAAAATTCTTGGTATTTGGAACATTGAGGATTTAGAATTTCTTCCAGAGGAGTTGCATCAACACCTCTCTTCCCTCCAACAGCTAGATATTATTCATTGTCCAAGACTAACAACTCTGTCTCATGCTTTACAACATCTAACCTCTCTCGAGACTCTTATCATTGAAGCCTCTGAGAAGCTAGATTTGTCAGATGATGATGAGAATTATGGTGGTATGCAATGGCAATGCCTTAGAAACCTCCGAGAAATTCAAGTTAAACATATGTTGAAGCTGGTTTCCCTCCCAAATGGGCTTCAACATATTCCCACTCTGAGCAAACTCATTATCATTAGTTGCCCTAGTTTAATGTGCTTACCAGAGTGGATAGCCAATCTTAGTGCATTGGGATATTTACATATTGAAGAATGTCCTCAACTATCAGAGAGATGCAAAAACAAAATGAGTGCTGATTGGCCTAAGATAGCTCACATCCCATATATTAAAATTGAAGGCAGATGGATCCAATCAAATGGCTGCTACAACTCTGATTAGATCTATCCCTCCGCCATTTTTCAGGTAAATATGTCAGACTTTTTTTTTTAATTTCTTTTTAAGATTAAATTTCTTGGATTCTTAATGAGTTTTTATGATGATTTATAGGGTTGACAAATGTCTTAAGTTCATTCTCTTTTGTCTCACCAGTTAATCTTAATGTGAGAATTGGTCTCTTCATCGTGATAGCAGGTGCATCTAGGCAATTCATTTACAGGATTTATTTTTTATGCTTATGTTTATTTTCTCTCCTGCTCATCCTCCTTGGTCTTGTTATGCAGCTTGTTTGTACACCCTATATATTAAAGTGAGATGGAAGGAAAAAATCCCTTTCTTCAAGTTTTTACTGCTACATTCATTTGTAAGTTTAATCATCTTATTATCTGTCATTTTATTCAAGTGCTTACAAATTTTGAGCTGCTGAATGCAGAGGGGGAAAAACCATCGGCTTTGAAAACAAAATGTGATTTAGTGCTTCACATTTTCAAATCTAAGTTGCTTTTGAAAAACATCCAAGGTTATGCCAAATTGAATAGTGGGTCATATTCTTTGGCTATCTTTCTTTGAACTCTTTCTCTGATAAATAATCATACATGAACAAGTTAAATATCAAAATGCTCATAGGATTACCTTCATTTAATTTGTCTTTTCAGGAAAAGAAAATGACAATCTAAAATTTGAGAATGTGGAGCATTTTCCCAATCAAGGTCTCAGCTCGATGCAAGACATGCTTTTGAGAAGGTACTGAATACAAGAAGATGAATGTGGAATGCAATGTAGATGGACTTTAGTAGATGGAGACATACTCAATGGACTCCTTATCTTTATCCAATAAAGCAATGGTATCTTTATTGAGCAACATCCACACTTCTATTCCTTTTTCAGTTCTTGCTTCCATAGGAGAAATTACATTTGCCATCTGTATTTCCAATTTACTTATTGATTTAGGAATAGTACTACCAGTCCACATTGGCTTTCCCCTTCGAAAACCAACAGCACATGAACCAAAGTTGCACCAACTGGTGAATGCTGTAAACTCCACTCCTCTAGGAAATGATTGGCTACCAAATGCACCGACTGTTTCTTTAACCATCTCATAATTTTTAAGTGATTTTCCGTCTCTTTGTATGCTCTTCACAAATTCATTATCAATTTTTCTTATTGCTCCCATCAATCGGTAAACTATGCTACTTAGTTTGGTTTCATTTGGTGTGAATAATGCACCACTATACTGTACAAATTTCTGCAGTGAACAATCTCGCTATGGTGGCATAGCTTTTTCACGTGTTCACAGCATGATTGATTGCAAGCAGCTCATCCATTCCTGATTGTGCCTTGATTGCAGCCATGAGGCTTTTGATAATAAATGTAGACACCACATCAACGCATGTAGGATTATTTTCTGCACTTGAACTTGTTGCTTTGACCTTGAGTCTATCTAGCGCTGATGCATCAAATACAATTCTTCTTGGGCAAACTTCCCTAGTTTGATAAACGGTTTTAGGAAAATCAGAAAAACATGCAAGATTTTAGAAATGAAATCATATGTGATACCAGGTTGGTTGAGATATTCAGACAGAAGAATATTGGTTGCTCTAGCCTTTACGTAGTATGCCCCTTCATCATTACATTCAATGAGAAGAGTCTTTAATTTTTCCAGCAAGCAGATAAAAATGGGATACAAGTTTCAGACAATGATTATTCTAACAATCGTGTTCTATTGGAGATGGTTTCATTATTGTTGGTAAGATTTTTTGTCTTGTGGTATAGTAAAGGATAATGTGAAAGTAATTGAGTACTTGAAACTTATAGAGAAATTTTGTAGGTTTCTAGTTGAGAAGGTGTCGGTGAAGAGGGTATGCATCCAATTGAAATGATTTCTGACATCTGTTTTTGTTTTGTTTGCAACTTTGCTTTAATGTGATTTATCCATGCTCATTGATGATCTTCTGCTATTATGCGATAATCTTATTCATAGATCAGACACTGATCTTGTACTTAAAACTTAACAATTGATACCAATGAGTTTCTAGTTTTTTAGTACTGGAATCATTTTCAGAATTGTGAAAACTTGAGTTTGAATTCTAGTCAAAGCCATTTTTTTTAAAAAAAAAATGACATTCACTTGGAAAAAAGAAATTCATAAAACTTTAACACTGTTTAGAAAGAATAAGTGATGAGTAAGTGCAGAGTAAGTGAGTGGTATCTTTTTAATCTTGTTTGGGAGAGAATTTTAACTTGAAGGTGGAGGGTAAGAAAGGGTAAGGCTTACCCTCCCTTGATCCAGAAAACTCAAAATTTTTTATACTTCAATTTGGGTTTAAGAAAGAGCAAGTGATTCAACAAAAGCACAAAGTAATGTGTTGTCTTTTTAATCCTTGAATTTTATTTTGTTTCTTTGAAAGTAAGGTTGTTTTTGTAGAGTCAAATACTTTCTCAAACAAGGAAGATTAAATTTTTTACTTTATTTCCCTTTCCTTTCTATCTTTTTAGTTTAATGAATTTGTCCTCCTTTTACTTACACTCTATCCAAACAAAGTGTAATAGTTCTTATGATTTCCTAGATGCGGTTCCAAATTTGGGTTAGTGCAGTACCAAATTCAATAGTTCTAGCCAAGAACTTGGTTAGTGGGCTATGTAAGGCCCAAGTTTGATTTTGATGTGTATTTTTCAAGTTTATAATGCTTATATAGTGTTTATGCATGCTATTGGAGTGCTTAGGAGAGACTTTGACCAATGGAAGGCATACTTACTTGAGCCCTATGCTTAAAATGCTTGGGAACTAAGACTTTGGCAGTTTTCAAGAGTCCCATGGCCTTCCTAGCCACCCCATGAATATGGCATGCATGGGGTGTCCTATGGCTGTGTCCTTTTTCCCCTACGGTTGTGGCTCTACCCAAGGTCCACAGAGAAAACAAGAGACGGCCGTGTTTATGCCCCATGGTTGTAGCGTCCTTCTGGGGTCTATAGATACTCCCCCATAATGCAAATTTCAGCTTATTTTGACTTCTCTAGCGAAGCTCCTTCTTATTTCTCTCCTCTCTCTACTCTATGAACCAAGCACCTTTAAACTCAAAAGCTTAGTTAACTTCTTAAGCATCAAAAGTGAATGCATTGGAAATTAAGTTGCCTTTGCAAGGATTTTTTTTTTTTTCCCTATCTACACGAGCTACATTGCCCTTGACCCTTCTAAGATTCTTCTCATTAAGTAAGTTTATGCCTTTTAAGTTATTCGTAGCATTTAGGGTAAGAAAACTCTATGTGCAATTAGGTGTAAGATGAGTTAAAGAATGGGACATAAAGCAAGAATTTGAAGGGATTCTTAGTTGACTCTTCCTCGAAGTTCTTCCTTTATGTTCCTTAGTGTCTATGGAGTTGCATGTTGATCTAGATAACCTTATAATTGTTTTTGATAATTATGAGTTTTCACTATATGTAGAGAGTAAACGAGATGAACAGTCATAGGAAGATTTTTGGCTCCATAGGTCTAATGTTGAGTTATATGCTTCTTTGGTGGATTTTATGTTGATATTTATGCTTAATGCTTGTTTTAGACTCTCACAAGGCCAAGAAGATATCCAATGACCTGGAGATTTCTTCAAGAAGGAATCTATTATCTATCTATTAAGCCTGTGTCATTATTTGTTTAATTATGCAAAACACTCCACCTGTTTGTGACACATGGATGCATACCCAATCTCTCCACTGCTTGTCACGTTGGAGTGTGGCTTTCCCTCAAAAACACTACTGTTTCTCATTTGAACATTTCTTTTTTTCATCCCATGCCATTTTATTGTTTTGAGCTTTTCATTTTCAATACATTGTGGTTCACCAGTCATTCATTATGATGCATAATATTCATGGGTGACTTCTCATTTCCTCTCCCTTTCTGTCACCTCTATATCTTTATCTCTCTGTGTCACTCTGCAGTTCAAGAGTCCCTGCTCTCTCTCCCTCCATGGCTCCCTCCCAAGATCAGTTAATTTCCTCACTATCACTATCATCTACTCCAACTATTGCTCGTCTATAAGTTTTCTTTGTCTACCTTTTCCAACATTTGAAAGTTTTTAATTTTTATTGTGGTCATGTTGTATTTCTATTTCTCTGTTTGTGCGCTTGCTTTGTGGTTTGCAAGTCTCTTTGTCCTATCATTATATTTATGTCGCATACAAATATAATGTGTGGTATTTGCTTTGTTGTGTTTTGGAGGCAAGGATCAGTGTTAAGATTGAAAAAAAAAAAAAGTAAATTTTTGTAATGCTTTTGATCTCTTGAGAGTCACTCAACTTTCTTGGCATCGCAGGTGTTCTCTTTCTGTATATATATGTACGTACTTGAAGCAACAAAAATGTTATTTTAATTTTGTATTTTGAACATGACAGGGCTTTCGTTAAGGGGTTTTTATCAGACCAGGACTATGATCATCTTATTCATCTGGTTAGCTATTAGAGATTCATTTGTGCAGCTAATTAATTAGATGTTTATTGCAGAATTTTGTGATTGTGTTTTAATTGGTTATGATTTATTCTTCTTGGTTGGTTATGTTGATTTTTAAGTGAGCAGGCAAGGGATAAGCTTTAAAAATCTATTATAGCTGATAATGAATCTGGGAAGAGTATCGAGAGTGAAGTCAGAACAAGCTCTGGCATGTTTCATAGCAAAGCTCAGGTATGTGAAAATTTTGTTTATTTTCTTTTTAAAGCATCATTCCTGAAAATTAGATAATGTAATACTGTTGCTGATGGTATGCTATCACAGTGTGATTTATTGATCAAGGTGCATTAGCGTGCATTATTTGTAAATTGAGCATTATTGTGATCATACAGAGAATTTCAGGAAGAGCAACTTTTAATTTCTGACCTGAAGAATTTGATGGATTTAGTGTAGAATGCACTCAATTCTGAAAACATGATACAATAAGTTTTTATTGAGTAGAAAGGGTTGAACCTGGACCGAAAGCAATTTAGTTAAACTTCGTACTTAATTATTATGTGCAAGCTAGAGGCTTTTTGATATCTTCGTTCTTGATAGGATTTTATAGCAAAGTAGTAGTATTTCTGCTCACAGTTTAACATAATACAATTTTAAATTCTTAATGAGATTAAGACAGTATTATTTGTTTTTCTGTGTTTCAAATGAAGTTCACTGAGTTGGATATGCTTACTGCTCTTGATTGGTCAGATCATTATGAGGGCTTCACTTATATTGGTAAGTTATCCACTGTCAATACTTCTGTTGTTGTTCTCTCTGTGTGAACCATAATTTTTATATGCGCCCTCAATTTAGTGATGTTCTTTCTGTACTTGCTGAAATCTAAAATTCTGAGTAAACTTCATTATGGTTCATTCTGCCAGGGATACAGTAAAAGTCAACCGGTTACAGAATTTCTGCATTGGCAATTGGGGATGGAGGGGTCTAGCATGAGATGGTAAAGCATAATAGATTCATGCCAGGTGAATAAGTTACTTATTTAAGAAATTCATTTGTTTCTATAAAACCAGCTGTTTTGGAGTCTATCAGAGTTGAAGAATTGCATTCGCTCTGCAAAGTCTGAAGCAATATCTTTTTGATCTATGAATAAGAACACATGAAAGTGAAACATTATTCTTATGATGGGGCATTTGTTTGAGAGGATTCCCTTTCCAAAATCGGTTCCCCACTCCCTTCAATCCTTTTTCACCTTGTAACAGAATCAAGTTTTTCCTATATCCTATGCTGAAACTTTGGCGACCAACATGTAATGTCATAGTTGGTTCTTCCTATTTTCTTAGCAAAAATCTGCTCATATGTGCTGGTTAGAAACTGAAAATTTCCGGTTTCATGCATGTGCTACTGTCTTGGCCCGTTCCATGTGATAGAGTTGGTTTAGCCTGTTATTAATATTAATTCTGACTATAAAAGTAAAGTTCAAATTGAAAATTCTGTATTTATAAAAGTAAAGGTTGTGCAGTCAACTACCCAATGATGATTCTTGTTTTTAAATTAATGATCTAATTCTTTTGGATGTCTTTCTTGGTGTATTATTTTTCACTAAATAGGATATTATTTATCTTTTTCATGAATAAATTCATGCAACTCTTGATAGAAATAATTTCATTTTGTACATAGTGTGGGCAAATAACTAGTATATATATTTGATGATTTTTTTTTTTCATTTTTAATGGTGTATATATATATATATGATTGATTCTTTAATTGATGATTTTTTTAATATAAAAAGTTAAAATTGAATTATTTTTAAAATAAAATTGCAATCAGAACCACCAATTGATTAATTGAATTTTTCAAATTAATTTCACTCAATTTGATATTTCAATTCTTTTTTGTCACTTTTAGCATCGAAAAGGAGGGTGGGAGCATATTTGGTATTGCTATTGAAAAAATTGAGAGGGTGGGAGCATATTTGGTATTGCTATTGAAAAAATTGATTTTAAAACAAACATAAAAGAAATTCTCTCCTAATTGAAATCAGTAAAATAGTGATTTTGAAAGAAGTTTATATTTAAATATTTTGTCAATGAAAATGTTTTTTTTTATAAAATTTATATAAAAAAAAATTTATAATATGTATCAAAAAATTTCTTTTATTTTTTACCTCAAATCAAAATTTTCTAATAATAGTTCCAAACATTCTGAGTTAGATACTCATAACGGAGGTTAATGAGTACTTAATGGACATTAAATATGATAGTTTTCTTCTTTCATAGTTCTAGTATAAATTGGGCATGTGCATGGGATGGGTAAAGTCAAGAATTTGAAAATTTTCATCCCATTCCAAATTTATCAATTCTCAAAATTCAAGAATCAGTCTCATTTCATTTACTATTGAGTCTCATATTGTCTTGTATCATATTTTTGAGACAAAACAATGCGAGACACGAAACAAATGAAATAAATAAAATAAGAAAAAACAGTTCACTAGTGATTTTAAAATTTTTTTAAATGTAAATATTAAATAAATATAATCCATTTAATATCTATTTAAAATCTAAAAATTGAAATTAAGTATATAATAATACAAAAAATAAGTATGTAAAACTAGAATATATCAATATTGTAATATATCTATTTTGAAATATAAATGTATTTTATCAATTATGTAATATAAACATAACAAACATATATATATATATATATATATATTCTGTTAGTGGCTGCTAAAGTTGCTGTAGAGGAACCCAGTTTCCATGCCCTGTCTGAGTTTGAGTTAATCTTGATCCAATCCCGCAGAAGAGGGGACCGGCACTTGCTTACAGAGCAAACAACCCTTTGATTTGAGTTTGAAGGGAGAGTGACAAAGAGATTAGAAATATTATGCAAGTTTAAGGAAAAAAGCAGAGCTCTTTTCATTGTGCTATCAGGATTAGGCATTTTACTTCAAAACATGCAATGTTTCGGGTTTTCTATACATTTCAACATATTATTGCAATATCTGAAACAACAGAGTTATTGTCAACTTTTGAAATTCTGTAGAGATCGTATGCGATCATGTAACAAAGGAATCGAAGCCTCTCTTATTGGGTTGGGAATATAATTGTAATTGCTCCGAAACCAGGTAGCTTTGGAATGATGACAGAAAAATAGTATGCTCTACCGTTTCCTCTTTTTCGTTGCAAAGCCTGTATATTGGAGAAGAAGCGATTTTCCTTTTGAAAAGGTTTCTTTGTGTTGATAGGCAATTGGTTGTTGCTTTTCACAATAAAGTTTGGATTTTAGGAAGAACTTTTATGTTCCAAATCTTAGACCAGAATCCTTCTGAAATAGGGGAATTTGAAGCACTAGCCAAAGTGGGAGAAATAGATCATCTTATTATTTTAAATATTATTCTGTGATTGTAGAAAATCAATTATATATATATATATATATATATAGACATTAAACCACATTTAATATAAAATTTACTAAAACAAAAAATAAAAATAAATCTAAACATATCACAAGATACGACAGTATGTTATATTCTATTGTGCGTAACTATTTCCTTTTTTTAATATGTGAACTCATAAATAAAAAAAAAATACTGAGATGTATCTATTTAATAAATATAATAACACATCAAATAAATAATTATTACGATAGTCTAAGAAATTATCATTATATTTTTTTCAATGTAAAAACTTTCATTTAATATTAAATGTAATTATTCTATCAATTCACATAATGAAAATTCTTCGTTATATTTAAAATAAGGGATAATTACTATAAATTTTGTGACATTTGCATAATTAATTAAGTCGTCTATCACATTTTAAAATTATAGTATAAACTCTTTAATCATTGTCTCGTTACATTAATAAGCCTTTAGATCAATTTTTTTTATTAAATTCATATAAAATATTAATAATACCTTTATTTCTATCTTAAATTTTCATTTTATACAGTAACCTTATAGAAAAACAAAAATCAACGTCTTTCTTTCCAAAAAATTGAACAAAAATCAAACCTAAAAAAAAACATAGATAAACAAAAATAAAATTAAGTAAAAATTAAAAAAGGAAAATTCTACAAAAATTTTAGAAAATCAACAAACCAACATCATCATTTATAACTCGCAAACAAAAACACAACCACACCTTCAGTACCCCATTCTCTACAATGTATATCTTTGTAATTCATCTTCATTCGCTTGCCCTAGATGCAAAAACTGCCCATTGTACCAGTCACCCTCAGGTCAGAAAAAGAAGACCCAATTCTATCAACCCAAATACAAATTTCATAAATTAATTATGTGACCAAATTTTGTTATAGTTGCTTTCATCTAAAATTTTCCCTTTCCTCGATAGGCAAAGAAGAGGAGAACATAAAAGCACTCGATTGGTAGTCGTAATCATCACCACCACAACCAACCCTACGAGCCTCTTCAATTTCCAGCCAAATCAACCTCGATCCACACACCACCTCAACTCACATTATCGCATAAAGAAGCAGAAGAATAAGGGGATGGAGAAAAGAAGACACGAAAATCGATTCGCTCTCTCTGAGGCGAATCCATTTAGTGATAACTCAAATTGATTTACTAATGACACAAATTTACGACTGGAGCAAAGAAGAGGAGAATAAGATTAATAGGGAACCTGAGGGGAAGTGATTGGGAGGAGGTGGCGGCGATGGTGAGCGAGCAGTGCTTCTTTGTTCTTGATGTTGAAGTGATGGAATATAATAGATTTATCAGAGAATGTGAGTTTTGTATTGACTAATTTATCATCAGTGCCAGTATGTTCTTTTTGTGCTTGAAGTCGATTTTTTTATGTGAACTGAGGATTTCAAAATTGGGAAAAATAAATAAGGAAAGAAAAAAAACATTAAGATTAGAATTTTAGTTGGAATTGAAGAATGAATTGAGGAAAATGAAGAGGAGACAAATTTGAAGATTGAATTGGAGTGTTGTGATTTTGAAGAAAAGAGACGAAGATGATGGTTGTGGTGGTAGTGATGAATTTGAGCGTATTTTTATTATTAAAATAAAATAAAAACTTCATTTGATCAAATTCTCTGTTTTACTAATAATTTTTATTTTTAATGATGAAAGAATTATTTAGTGCAATAGAGATAGAGTTTTTATTTTAATTTTGAAATGTGAGCAATAGTTTAATTAAATATATCAAACGTTAAATATAATAAAATATTAATTAATATCTTAATTTAGTGATTAAATATAATAAAATATTAATTGATATTTTGATGTAATAGCTAGTGAATCTATTTAAAAGTGAACACTAAATTTGAATATCATTAATATAATTTTCTCTTAAATATTTTAAAAAATATAATAAAATATTTGTATATACCTATAACTATTTATATGGTATCTAGTCTTCCAAAATTGTAAATCAAACGTATACAGTGTGGCATAGATTTTTCCTTTTTCAAATATTTTTCTAAAACAAAATCAAGAGTAACGTAACCAATCCAAGCCAATCCAAGCTTATGGATCGAATCGAAACGCGGAAATCCCAACACGTCGGTCGAATGCAACGGCCACCTCGAAATAATCAAAATTAATTCTCTATTTCTTCGTTGTTAAGTTAAGAAAATGTGAACTACGAAGAACAAGGGAAATCGCAATCTTCCCAAATTCTAATTTTCAACTTTATACATAATCGCACGTAACTTCACCAATTATATATATCACCACTGCAGATATGCATACAACCGACACAACTTCATCATCGTTCATTTTCCTGATCCTGATCGTCACTTCTCTTCTGATCCAAATGGCAGAACCCGCGGCTTCCTCAGCTTCTGGAGATTCATCTAAGGCAGCGGTGCATATCGTCTACACGGAGCGCCCTCAGGATGAGGAGCCTGAGGCTTACCATATCCGAACCCTCGCCTCCGTCCTCGGCAGGTCTGTAATTATATGTTCTTTTTATTTTTTTTTGGGTTTTATGTATTGATAACTGATTTGATTTGATTTGATGTATGCTAATTTGATTGCGATAGTAATGAGGCTGCTAAGGAGGCTTTGGTTTACAGCTATAAGACTGCCGCTAGTGGGTTCTCTGCTAAGCTCACACCTGAACAAGTTGAGCAAATCTCAAGTAATCCCTTTTTCCTTTTATTATTTTCTGCACTTATTCTACTTTTTTATAAATGTATATAAGAAATTGAGTTTTGATTTAATAGGATTGTGTGACAGAATATTGAACTGGTTGGAAATTCCGTAGCATGATGATAGGGAAAATTTTATATATTCATATATACATTTTGTAAATTAGGTTATGACTCTGAGTTTAAACTCGTAATCTTATGGTTTTGGACATAATTCCAGTACTACTGTACCAAAGGTGCAGTATTATCGGAAGGGTCTCATTTCATTTGAAGAAATAGGGATTTGAAATCGATGGAATTGTTTTTTAAGTGTTTTATTTCATATGAACTCCCAAGGGGACCGTAATTGTTGTTAAGCATTTGTGGATGATACTAAAAATTCTTTGTTGAGATAATAATTTTGTTTTCATTTGTGCATTCTTTTAAGATACGATGCGTTTTCTTGGGTGGAGCTACTGGATTCTTGAACAGCTTTGTTCCAAGATTTGTGGTTGGGAAGCTGGATACATTTCTATAGACTTTGTTTTGTTGCATCTGTGCCTTCACAAGGCCTCAAGAGTGTATGAACACATATTGATAGGGGAACCAATTGGTTAATTGCTCATCCTTTTAATCCTGAATGGATTTCCTTTACCTGGGCTAGAATTTTGATGGATATTATGATGTTTTCTCAATTTCATATCACTAATTGTGGCTTGCAGTCTTCTTTCTTATAGTGTGGATAAGTTTAATTTGATAAAATAGAATGTTCTTCATGCTGATGCAACTTTTAATTTTGGTCAAATCCCTTGAAGTAAATCTCAACAAATTGTTTGCAAATATCTTCTTCTTTTTTCAATATCAAAGCCGTCTTCAAAGGAATATGGATGGTTTTCTTGCAGAATGTACCTCCAACATATTTTATTGTATCAGAAATTGTGATATTATTCTGCATTTGATTATTCTCAATTTTCCCTATGTTGCTATGAGAAGTCATTACTTATAAATTTGTATATACCTATGCTATTGATTGCAGAACAACCGGGTGTTCTTCAAGTTGTACCCAGCAGGACCGTTCAGCTGCATTCAGGTCCTGGGAAGCTGCACTAGAAAAACACATGAAACTCTCTATCTCAACTTATGACTGAATAAATATATTTTATCAATTGGCATTCCCATTTGTATAAACAAGCTTGCCCTTTCTTCTTGTGTTCTTTCTGGAATGTGTTAATTCAAGGAAGCTTTGGATCTAAATTATATATGTACTTCATCACTTAAGCTTTTATATGCTATGATCTGCACCTATGCAGTTCACTATGTTCGATTCTTTGGTTTATGCTTAATGCAGTTGTACTTAAATTACATAAAAACTTGTGCATCTGTGTATGCGAGACTATTTGATTTTGATTTATTCTATGCATTATTTAATTAGAAATTTAGTTTCAGCTGCAATTTTGTGTCCATGTATGGGCTAGAGGAGTAAAGAGGATGGATGGTAATCACTAATGCCTGTGCTCTTATGCTTGTGGTTTTCCCCTGTTGCAATTTCTTTCATTCAGTAAGTCCAAAACTGTAATAATCACATTACCGGCTTTGTATCTGATGAAATTAGCAAGCAATTGTTATTTCTTTTTCATTTTGTAAGATTGGTGGTGTTTTGGAATCGTTCCCTCGTGTTGGATAGTTGTGAACTTAGGATAGATGGAAGTTCTCTGAATTTTTTGCGACGTGGAATTAAAAAAATTGAATCAATTCAAATTTCAAGTTTAAGCAACTTAAATTGAACTGAATTAGTCAGTTTGATTGATTCGATTTTTTATTTGAATCGGATAATAGACGGTCTTAAAACTAAACACTAAAAAATCTCAAATTCTTAAGAAATAATTTCTTAGAAAGTTATTTTCTTATAAGTTAATCCCTTTATAACGCACAAAAACGTAGACAAGCAACATTTTCATTTTGGATCAGTGTTCAGTAATTTTGAAATATTTGAAGACTTTCATCTGGTTGTACTCCAAGAATTATTTAGCATCTTTGGACAATCTTTCCTATAGGCAGTGGAATATCACTGGTGTCTGTCCAATATGTGGATTGGAACCTTAAACTGCTACTCATTTGTTTGTAAATTGCGATCATGCCAGCGCTACCTGGTTCATTTCATGTTTTGGTTTCAGATTTAATGTTTCACCCTCAGTGAATGGTGGCAATCCACAACTTTCTTGATGGAGGGTCAGAAGGAGCTAATGGTCCATATTCTGTGGGTAATTTGGCTTGCTTGGAATGTAAGGGTCTTCCATAATAGGCCTATTGATCCTTCCTCGACATTGCAACGTTGCAACGAGCCTTGTCTTGCTACAACAGCTTTCAAGCCTCCCTGGGTACTCCGCGAAATTCAGTTGTAAACCACATTCAACTGGAGAATCTTCTTCAGGAGAAGTGGCAGGGTCCAAGCTGTGGCATATATAAACTGAATTCTGATGCTTCATGCAATAGAGGCTTCAGCAAATCTGTTGCAGCTTTTGTGTGTAGAGACTGTCATGGATCTCTGATTTATGGTGGAATTCAAAAGTATCATTGCAGTTCTCCCTTGTTAGCAGAGGCATATGCTCTACGAGATGCAGTCAGATTTGCAATTGATCTACATCTTCCTAAGATCGCTTACGAATCTGACTCCTTAGTGGTTGAGGATAGCATCAACAACCACAATAAAGAGATCCTGTGGGAGATAAAACTTGTGGTGGAAGACATCAAGAGTCTAGCTGCTTCCTTTGAGCATTGTTCTTTTACTTTCATTCCTAGGAACTGTAATCTTGTTGCACATTGGGTTTCAAAACATGATTTTCTTCTATTGAACCCAGGTATGTTAAGATTCCTAGATAGCTTCAGCAGCTCCTGTCTAACGATGCATTTCGCCTTTTCGATGAATGACATGGTTCATTCCTGTTGGAAAAAAAAAAAAAGAATAATGTTTTTAATTATTTGAGGATTATTATATCATTATATAATATACTCTTATTTTGAAACTCAATGAAATAAGCTCAAAATATATTGGCCAATTTTTTGCAATTTTGTAGAAGTTGGAAATGCATTTTTAGCTTTAAAATTCTTCCATCAAGCCGAGTTTCTCTTTCTTAACTTACTCTCTTTTTCACCACAATTGTTGGGCTTTTTTTTTTAAAAAAAAAAAATCTCTCATTAAGTTTGTGATTTCAAATCAAGTTGATTGCACTTTCGTCTCATGCAGGCTTATCAACTAAAGACATTTTCGATCTGTAACTTTCATAAATAGAGAGTGATGATTTGAAAAATAATTGCAAAAAATTCATGTTACCACATTGTTGATTTCTAGTCAATTATTTGCAGAGAGCTATTCTAATAATCACTAAAATATTTTTAAGATTTACTTTTCATTGGAAATCATATATATGCAATAAAGGTAGAATGATACACGCACACACAAATATATATATATATATATATATATATATATATATATATATATATATATATATATATATATATGTATTGATTCAAAGTTGCTTTCTTTAAGAAAAACGAGACCAACAAAAATTGCCTCCTTTGTCCCATGTTTCTTCAAGTTGG
>CATIWR010553462.1:0-18023 GCA_949677035.1 Omphalea diandra | reverse complement strand
CCCCCCCCACCCCACCCCCGCCCCGCCCACTATCACTCTCCACCCCACCCCCCCCCCCCCGCCCCCCCGCCGCCGCCCCCCGCCCCCGGGCCCCCCCCCCCCCCCCCCACCTGTACCGTAAATGATTCATTGCCCACTTCATAATAATTGTGCCTTTATGTGTGCAAGGAATTTCTCTTTATAACATAATGTCATTTTAGTAATTATTATGGTTAGTTTTGGTTTGGGGTTTTAAGGTGAAAAATTGATGAAGAAATCCAATAATCATTATTTGGAATTGGTTAGGTTAATTTCCCTTTTGATAATATCTTGAGCCTAACAATCATACTTCTATTAAAAATTTGTTAAACACAATAGAACAAATTTTACACAGTTAGCTAAATGGGAATTTTTTTTTTAATCATACCTCTTTGGACTAAAGGAAACCTCTATATATGCTAGAACATGCTAAATCAGCCTTTAAGACAAAATCCTTGGACTTGGAAATTTTAAGGAGATGATTAAGGCATTCATTGATTACCCTATTATTCCCCATCAACACTTTGATTTACATGTACCCTTTTCACCCATTTTGAGCCTCATAAAAATATGCCTTAGAGAGTATTGATAGCCTTTCCTTCTTTAACCATAACCCTCATTATAACCATATAGCCTCAATAATTTTTTACCTTTTTTATGAAGAGAATAGAGTTAGGATATGGTTGTATAATGATGTGTTGTGTGTTGGGTCATTCATATGCATATGTGCATATTTAGCAAAACAAAAAGCTCATTCATTATTACATGTTACACCGTAAGAATCAATTCAAGTTTTAAAGTGACATATTAATATTTTGAAATTTGCTCTTATATGTACATCTTTCATTATATATCAATGACTGAAAAGAAAATTCATGAGAAAAGAAGAAAAAGAAGAGCAAAATAGTAAGCGAAGACAATATAAGATCAAGCCACAATGGGAAAACAAAGAGGTGTTCGAGTGAGAATGGGCAATGCACTTGAAGTGTTTCATCATACTTCACATCATTAGTATAATCAATCTTAGATAGTTTTCTTTTATTATGGACTTGACCACTATTCGATAAGCTTTGACCCAAGCCGTACATTATAAGTTTTTAAAAGACCTAATTTTTTTTAAAGTTGGTAAATTTTACATTAGTGGAAAAGAGTGGTTCAGTGTTGCCTATGGTCATATGTGGTTCTTAGGAATCGAGGAAGAGTTTTACTCAATGTGAATATGAACAAGGATCATCATAGGAAATGAACTATGATGTTAAGGCTCTCACACATACTCTATTATGTTTGATTGATTGTAGATTGAATATAAATAGTTAGAACTTTTTATTATCATAGGTGAAGTTGCTAGATTCAAGAAAATCATGGTTATAGCTAAGATAAATTATCTTTTTAAAACCTTGATACTTAACTCTAAGCATATGAGTTATTGAAATGTGCATTCGTGAGAAAAAGGATTACTTGAGGATAAACAATGGTTCAAGTTTAGGGGAATTTGTTTGCTATCATATTCATTATATTTTTATAGTGAAATTCCCCTAAAATTAATACATTACCATTTAATTTGCATATCCATAGACCTAATGTATGGTTATTAATGTTTTATTAGCTAAATAGGAGGAAAATCAAGATTTAGATGATAAAGGAGAAAAACATGGCTTTAAGGTATGGTCATGCGCTCTAGTTGCTCAAAAAAGGTTGGAGAAACAAAATGTAAGGCCTCAAAGCATGGTTGTGTGCCCTAGATGGCTAAGAAGTACATGGCTAATCACTGAGACATACAACCATGTCACGTGGTCGTGTGCCTCATTAAAGGCAGAATCACAACTTGTTATTCTAAGGATTCCTTTCCTTTTGAAGGTTAGTAAGCTTCCTCTTCTGAGAAAAACCACTTTGGCACTATTAAAAGGAGAAAATGAGCTAGAATTAGGGCATATGGGATTAACCTAAGGAATAGAATATCATTCCGTAAGGTTTTCATTAAGAAGTTGGAAAGAAAAATGGTGCAATAATCAAAGAAATCAAAAAGAAGTTCATGGCTTCTCTTGAAGCTGATATGATTATTTTCTTCTCTTTTTAATCTCATTATGAACTAAACTCTTTTTGGCTAGGGTTTTAAATGGATATTATATGACTTTTATTAGGTTTTCTTAATCTAAGTGTTTTTGGTTTCCTTCATTCTTGGTGCTAGTAATTGTCGAGTGCTTCGTGTTTGATTAACTGGTCAATGATCATCTTAGTTTTACGAATAGACAATAGAGGCATGCTTTTCATAAAATGGAACCTTTAGCAATTCCATTATTTGGTTATTAAATTAAGAAACCTTAATAAATAATTGTTATCCATAGAGTTTTACTTTGTGAGATAATTGCATGATGTTTAGCTTTTGAGTTGAGGAACCTTTTAGCTTAACATGCTCTTATATGTCAATTTCTACTCGAGCAAGATTAATTGACTACCTTTATGAGTCGATAATAGCACATGATGCACAGACCAATTATAAAAGGATTAGGAAACCAATAGAAGATTATTAAGTGAAGTTGAATCCTTAGTCATTCTCATTTATTGAGTATCTCTTATTACTATTAATGTTTAATTTAATTTTCTTATTTATAATGTTATGCATCATCTTTTATTGATTTTCTAAATAATATAAGATAAATGATACTTAGTACTTAAACCTAATCCTTGTGGTAATGATATTCATGCTCACAGGTACACTTTATTACTTCTGACTTATGCATTTGCAGCTTAAGGGTTTTCATATAGCATGCACACATCATAAGTGACCTGAAAAGAACTAGGGTCGAATGAATTAACGAGGAACAATAGAAATGTTTATTTTATAATTTTTATTTGTGTTATTTCAAAATAATTGTTATTAGGTGTTTCATTGTTCTAATTTCCTTTTTAGTACTAAGATAGCCATAATATACCCAAAGTGCTTTTTATGTTTTTTTAATCAAAAATCATAAAAAAAAAACATAAAAAGATCAAGTTCATTCACATAATGAAACAAATAACATAACTTAAAAGAAATAAGGAATAATATAACCATAAAAGATAAAAAGTACTTAAACAAAGAAAAAATGAAAGAACCCTAAAGCCAATGAATATCTGACTCTTTTTAAGATTAAGATGACCCAAAATAGACACAATATTATTGCTAATCCAAAACTAATGAGTAAGACGACCTTAAATGATATAAAGAATATAAAGAAAGTAAAAATGAATTTATCTTAAGGGCAGTTAATGATCAATACCCTTTTTATGAATAAAATAATGCAAAAAATAATAAAATTTGATAACCCTTAATAAGATAATCATCAAAGACATAAGAAAACATAATAAAGAATGACTAAATGAATTGACCCAAATGACAATGAATTGAATAGCCCATTTTAGGAATAAGATAACCCACAAAGAGACAAAATTTGATAACCCATAAAAAGGATTAAGGCTGATTATAAAAGACATAATACATGACATTTTGAAAGAAAAAATGAAATTACCTTAAAGATAACTCTAGGAAAATGATAACTCAATGATATACTAAGTTCAATAATTCTAAACAAAATGAATAAGATAACTCTAAAAGAGACAAAGAACATAATGAATGGAAAAATGAAATTACCTTTAAGAACACATTGTGTTTTGGTGTACTAGACATTAAAACATTATTATGACAAGATTATGTAATGATATGTATGTTGTTGTATTATCTATATGTTTATGCTTATGTTAATGAGGTTGATGTCTAAATGGATTGATGTTCTAGTATTAGATGATGTTATGACATTTGGTGTATATTGAGGATTTTTTCCTTGAGAGCTTTGATTTTATATATAAGGTGTTTTTGATATGCAAAGTAGTCCAATATAGATGAGACTGTCAAAATATCAATAGAAAGGAAAAATATAAGGATGAGTAAGCATGACATATATGATAATTTGAATAATTTGAATGTTAGACACTAGTAAGTGTATTTATAAATATATAGTTATTAGTTACTTAAGCCTTATAATCTCACTTAGTGTTTGTCTCATTGGATGTAGTGAGACAATATTAAATTGTCCAAATCGGACAGTTGAGAAATCTGATGTCTGTATCTAAACAAATAGATGTAAGTGTTTTCATTGATATGTAAAGAGTCAATAGTATCCCCTATTTTTCTTCAAATGCATAATGAAATAAATGTTGATTCATGTGATGACACTAAAATGGTGTAAGTCATATGGGTGAGTACTTATTTCATATAAGGCATTTTGAGAACTATAAAGAGGTGCTACCAAAATTTCTTCATATTGATGAATATATTACATCTGTTCATGGTCATCAGGCATTACATTTTTGAATGAGTAGGTTCCTACCTATTAATGTTTAAATGGAGTTAAAAGGATTCATAATAAAGTTTAAAGCAAATGTCATTTATATGTTTTTTTTGTATTGCTCATAAGAAGGAACAATGAGACCCGATCAAGAATGGATGTATAAGAGGCTTAAGGATGGTTTACTGAACACAAAGTATATAAGTAGGATAAAATCATTTACTGAATTTGCATGCAATCACCCTGAACTAAAATGATGGGAATAAGATTAAGTGTCCTTGTAATCATCGCAAGTGTCAAAACCACATATTTCTTAAAGTGGATACTTTGAAGCTCTATTTCTACATAAATGGTTTTCTTCCAAATTATTATACGTGGACTTTATATGGGGAAATTATTCAATGACATAATGCAAATGTAGCCAACAACCAAGCTAATGTAGGAGAAAGAGTCAAATCATCAAATGCATACCAAATAATGATATTGGATGTAGTAGGTCCTCATTTTGATCCAAATAAGATGAATGAATCACTGAATCCTGAGGCTCAAAATATTTTATGATATGCTTAGGGCTATAGACGCGAACTTGTATTTAGGTTGTATAAGGCATTCGTAGTTATCACTTATTTCTCAATTGATGCACATGAAATCCAAACACCATATGTTAGAGTGAAATTTTGATGACATGGTTAGAATAATGAAAAAGATTACACTGAAGAATAGTTTGATAACTGATAACTTTTGCAACACTAAGAAATTAGTGTAAGGCATAGGACTACCGATTGAAAAAATTCATTATTTTAGCGTGAAGAAAGTGAATTGACCAGTTGTAAGTTTTTTGGTCATACTCGTTACAAGAGACCTCATAGCGAAGGTGGTAAATTATGTAAAACTCATGTTCCTTATAAGAAGATATATTATTTTTCTCTAAACCCTTGATTGCAAATATTATATGCATTGAAAGCAATAGTTATAGAAATGTGTTGGCATGCTGAGCATGAGGTTGAATAGGGTATTATGTGTTATTAGTCAGACTCTTTTTCTTGGAACATTTCAATCCAACACATCCAAATTTCACAGCGGAAAATCAAAATGCTTGATTAGGTCTTTGCATATATGAATTTCAACAGTTCAGTCAATCATACAATAATACTCGTCATGGCCCATAATTGTCACACTATATAATTTGCCACCATGTTTATGTATCAAGGATGCCTATATGTCCTTATCAATGTTAGTTCCTAGGCTAAGAAATCTTAAGTATAAATTGGATATATTTTTATAGGCACTTGTTGCAAAACTTAAATAGTTATGGCATGAGAGTGTGAGGACATATGATATTTTGAAGAAACAAATTTTTAGATGTAAACTGCTATTATGTGGATAATAAGTGGTTTTCCTACATATGTGATGTTGTCGAGATGAAGTACTGTTGAAAGGTTAGTTTGTCCACATTGCATGGAGAATTCTAATGTTTTTACTCTATCAAAGAGTATAAAGCAGTCCTGGTCTGATAACTTTAGAATTTTTTTACTAGAAGATTATCCATACCAAAGGAATAAAACGTCATTCATTAAGAATATTATAGTGACCAAAGGTCCACCACTTGCAGATATGAAGTTATGATATTGAACGAGATAAGTCAATTAGGTCTTAAGAAAGTCATTGAGCTAAATGTCGATGAGATAAATGGTCTACTATGTAAGACTTATGTATTGAGGAAAAGAAACATTGTTTAGGATTTGCCCTATTGGAGTACAAATTTGATTCAACATAATTTAGATGTAATGCACATTGAGAATAATGTTTTCGATAATGTGTTTAATATTGTCATGAATATGGAAGGAAAGATGAATGACATAAATAAAACTCGACAAGAGTTGAGTTAATATTGTCATCGCCCTGAATTGGAATAGAGTGTATTAATAAAAAAATACCCTAAAAGCTTGTTACACATTAGACAAGCAGGCGAAAGAAGTCTTCTATAAATACATAAAGAATCTTAGATTTCCTGATGAGTATATGTCAAATATGACTAGATGAATGGACATGAAAAAATTAAAGTTGTTCAGGATGAAAATCCATGATTGTCATGTATTCATGCAGTGATTCATACTAATTGCATTTCGTGAACTACTATCGAGAAATGTGTTGAAGGCCTTAATAAATTGGGCCTTTTGTTTTTAAGGATCTAACTACTATTGTCATAAACATTGAGGACATGCAACGTGTTAGACTAGATTGGTCAAGCCTAAGTTAAAGGTCTTTTTTGATATTGACAATAGAGTTTGATAGGTACTAATGTTTTATTTAAGTGTTGTTTTTGTAGTTTCTAAGTTAGTTTATCATTGGAAGTTGGATGGAAGTCTAAATCTCTAACCTTGGGTAAGACATCCAAATTCTTAGTAAGGATCCTCTAATTCGCTACTGCAACAATGCTACAAGAATAGATGAACTTGAACTATAAGAATTCACAGAGGAAATCACAGTCGTGATCCAATTGAGGGAAACTTGAAAGACACACAAAGAGTTCAATATGGTATTTGCATCCAAAGTTGCGACAACAAGTTTCATAACTGAAAGGAGGGAACCAAAACTGTAATCATATCACGCCAAGTGTCCAAGGCAATCATTGGAATATCAAAATTCATGAGGGTGAAGCATTTGTGGTGACTATAATCTAAAAGACTACTTTCACCTCACCAAACAGAAGGATTCGTGGTTCCTATTGTACCCAAAAAGAATATCAATCATGACTATGACTTTTGATTAGTTGGTCAAACATAATGGCTATATTTATTGGAGCACCAATTGCAGAAGGATATATGAACTAGCAATTAAACATAAATCATGGTTCTCTACCATGATTTCCTTCATCCTAGTGCAAATTGGAAAATCGTGACTACGGAATGCTAGTCACGACCGTGACTTTAGTATGATAGGCATTTAATGTAAAATCTGTTTGGCTCACCTTAGAGATTTAGGCATAGTTTGTTAGTAACATCTCTTTAGTGGTTATTGCCTATAAAAACTATACCAAATAGACAAAAATGTAAGAGAATTTCATTTATTATAGCCAAACTCTTGCTAATTTGTTTCACAACTTCTTATTCTTTGATTGTAAGTTATTATTGTTTAGTGTAAGCATTAAACACCATTGTATTTTAGTTGAGAGTTAGACTAGCTATCTAAACTCTTGTAATAGGTTAAGGTGTGAACTTGTGTAAAACACTTGAGTGAGGTTTTGTATGAGCCTTAAAACATAAAGTGTAAGTGTTGTGTGTGAGCCATAAGACACATTGTACAAGTTTGGTGTGAACTTAAAAACACCACTTTAAGTTGAATGAAATACCCAATTGAAGAATTATAAAGTGGACGTAGAGTTTGTTAACACTCAAATCACTATAAATACCTTATGTTCTTTCTCTCTACCTTTTCTTAATTCTATAAACTCCTTATCTTCCTTCCAGATGTTTTAATCTCTCACCAATTCAACCCCCTTCTTGGTGCATTAGGGCCAATAAGTGGTATCAGAGCTTTATCTCATTTCAAGGCTTAATTGCTTGAGAAAAGAACATGGCATAAGAAGGAATCCACACCTATTTCAAGCCATATTTTGATGGATCCAACTACACTCAATGGAAGTAGGGGATGGAAATTTACTTGGACTGTAATATGGAGAATCTTTGGGACATCGTAGCTAAAAAGTGGAAACGACCTACTAAGGTAGTGGATGAAAGTGAATAATTGATCTCAAGAAAAGAATGGGTTCAAGCTCATAGGAGATCTAATGGAAGGAGCAAGATAGCTATAACAATTCTTCTTAGTTCTCTATTAAGAGAAGAAATAGGAAGGGTCCAACATTGCCTCACAGCTCATGGGATTTGGAAGGCTTTGGAAAGCTACCATGAAGGCACTACTTTAGTATAGTTCAGCAGGCTAGAAATCTATGTGACCAAATAGGAGTTATTTATAATGAAGGAGAATGAAAGCATCACTGATATGATGAATAGGCTCCTTTCGATTGTCACTGACATGAAGAAATTTAGAAGGATTCTCACTAATTATGAGGTAAACTAAAAAATTCTTAAATCTTCAGCTCTTGAGAAGTTTAGTGCCATGGTTTGCAACATCTAAGAGTCAAATCTGGAGATTAGAAAGGTGTAAATCATCATTCTCATAGGCAATCTTCTAACTTATAAGTTAGCCTTGAAGAAGGATGAAGAAATGAAAAAGATGAGAAGGCAAGGAGAACAACCATAAAAGATGACGTTGGCTTTCAAATCTTCATCAAAAGAAAAGGAACTAGAGGTTATTTCTAATGAGGAAGATAGTGACAAAGAGGAAGAGGAGTTGGCCATGCTTTTAAGAAGAATAAAGGAGTTGATAAGAAGAAGAAAAGAGAGAAGAAACTTCAAGAAAGCAACTTCAAACCCCAAGGAAAGATTGGGTGAAGTTACATGTTATGAATGTGGCAATCAAAGACATATCAAGTATGACTACCCCAAATTAATGAAGAAGAAGAAAAGAGACAAAGAGAAGAGGAAGAGCTTCAAAACAACTTAGGATGATAGCTCAAGTGAAAAGGACGAAGAGGAGGAAGTTGCAAACTTGTTCTTCATAACGCAAGATGATTCTTTAAATGAGGTAAGTTTTTCACCCCATTCTTATGAAGAATATGATGAGGTAGATGATGAGCTTTTATAATTTCTTACTTTGAAATGTGATAAATACAAGTCATAAATAAAATCTTACAAGAAAAAATGTTATAAACTAGAGGATAAATTTAAATTTTTGAACAATCTTATAAGTCAATTGAGAACTTATAATGAAGAACTCAAGAAATTTGTTAAGAGCCTTTCAAAATCATCTTCTACCCTAAACTCCTTGAGAAAGGGGAATGATTCTTTAAAGGGTGAAGTTATAGAGCTTAGAATTCCATATCTAAGTTTCACAAGGGAAAGGAAGCTGTAGACACACTTATTATATCTCAAAGACCTCCTTTAGTTAGACATGGTCTAGGCTTTAATAGAGCCTCTTCATCTTCATCTACACTCATAACCTTCATTAGAGCCTCAACACCTCAAATATTTAGTATTGAGGAAGTTAGTAGGAAAAGTGTTCAAAACACTAAGCCACCATTACCTAAGGGCAAATAGAAGGCATGTCAAAGTTTAAGGCCTATCCTTAAGAAGGCTAATGATGCACATATTTACACCAAGAAGCATGTTTACCCTAACACACAAAAAATTCACTTATATATAAATTCATTTATGATCATGTTCACATTCACATCATCATGGTATGAGAAATACCCCTACTTATACCAAAGTCATATATAGGAGGAAGATTCATAAGTCTAAATTCCAATGTCACTATTGCATGAAGTTTGGTCACATTAACATTCGTTGTTACATTAGGAAGGCTCATCTTAATTTGAAGGATCCTTTTAGGCCTAACCCCTTAGGACCTAATTATGCTTGGGTACCAAAACAAAAATGATTTATTTGTGTTATATAGGATTATTTGGCAGCCATCAATGAAACGAACGATTGACATATGGATAGTGGATGCTAAAAGCACATGACGAGTCATAAGAAACTATTCATGGCCCTAAAAGAGAAGGAAGGTGGCAATGTCACTCTTGGAAACAATGCCAAAAGTAAGGTAATTAGCATTGGTACTATTGGTAAGAATGGTTGTTCTTTCATTAATTATGTTTTACTTGTAGATGGATTACAACATAATTTGCTTAGTGTAAGTCAACTATGTGATAAGGGTAATAAAGTAACCTTTAACCCTAAAGAATGCAAAGTTACCACTTTAGTGGATGAAAAAGTAGTCTTCAACGATGAAAGAAAGGGCAATACCTACTTAATTGACTTAGACAATTTGGCTAACCAATCTTTCATGTGTCTTGTGTCACTTAACAATGAAGCTTGGCTTTGGCATAGAAGACTTGGACATGTTAGCATGGAGCTCCTACAAAGCTTATCAAAAGGAAAGCTAGTGGAAAGACTTCCCAAGCTAAAGTTCTCTAAGACAAGACATGCGAACCATGCCAAATAGAAAATCAACATCAATCCTTTTTCAAAGCAAAGAATGTTATAAGTACATCTAGACCTCTTCAACTTCTCCATATGGACTTGATAAGACTTACTAGCAGTGCTAGCTTAGGTAGAGATATCCTTTCTAGCTCATAAGCATGACGCTTTTGATGCTTTTAAAAGTTTTACAAAAAGAGTTAAAAATGAAAAAGGTTACTTCATCTCTTCTACAAAAAGTGACCATGGAAAAGAATTTCAAAATGAATCTTTTGAATCTTATTGCTCAGAGAATGAGATTTTTCATAACTTTTCAACTACTACAACAACACAACAAAATGGTGTTGTAAAGAGAAAAAAATAGGATGAATCTAGTAAACTAGATCTTTGGAAGGTTCTCTTGTTCTTGTAGGTGATTTTGAGAAATTAAAATTAGAGTCAACATCAAGAGAGATGGATAAAGACCATAATGAAAGGAAATCATCAAGAGAAGTAAAAGAACCTCAACATTAATAAGTGGAAGCCCAAATCAAGATCTTTCCAAGGATTAGAGATTCTCCAAGCATCACCTAAAACACCTAATCATTAGTGATACATCTAATGGTGTGAGTATTAGATCTCAACTCAACTCTTTAGATAATAATCTTATATTTGTTTCTCAATTTGAGCCAAAATCTATTGATGAGGCTTTTGATGATGAGAGTTAGGTAATTGCCATATAAGAGGAACTCAATCAATTTGACAGAAATAATGTATGGAAACTTGTTCCTAGGCCTAAGTAACACCTTATTGTAGGATGCAAATGGGTGTTTAAGAATAAGTTAAATAAACAAGGGTTCATCACTAGAAACAAGGCTAGATTGGTTGTTAAGGGATAGAACGAAAAGGAACGCATTGACTATGATGAAACCTATGCCCTCGTAGTAAGATTAAAGGCCATTAGGATTCTTTTAGCATATGCATGTCACATGAATTTCAAAAATTTCCAAATGGATGTTAAAAGTGCTTTTTTAAATGGTGTCATTAAAGAGGAAGTTTATGTTAAACAACCTCCTGGTTTTGAATCTCATATCTTTCCAAATCATGTTTTCAAATCGAATAGAGCCTTGTATGGTTTGAAACAAGCTCCAAGAGCTTGGTACAAAAGGCTTAATTCATTTCTTTTGCAAAATGACTTTAAAAAGGGGAAGGTTGACACAACACTGTTTGTTAAAAAGCACAATCTTGATACACTCATTGTGCAAATATATGTTGATGATATCATATTTGGTGCTAATAATGAATCTTTTTGTAAGGATTTCACTGTGTATGACTAGGAAATTTGAGATGAGCATGATAAAAGAGCTCAAATTCTTCCTCAACCTATAAATCAAACAAATCAAAGAAGGGATTTTTATCAACCAAGCCAAGTACATAAAGGATTTACTCAAGAAATTTGGCATGGAAGGATGCAAAGTATCAAAGACACCAATGAGTGCTACCATCAAACTAGACTAGGACGAATCGAGTAAGTCTATTGATGAGAAGAGATATCATGCTATGATTAGTTCTCTACTCTATCTTATTGCTTCTAGACCTGATATCATGTTTAATGTATGCATGTGTGCTAGATTTCAATCTTGTCCTAAAGAATCACATTTTAATGTTATTAAAAGGATTTTTAAATATTTGTTTGGTATATTTCATTTAGGTTTATGGTTTCCTAGAGATTCATCATTTAGCCTTATAGGTTATTCAAATGTAGATTATACCAGTAGTCTTCTAGATAGAAAGAGCACTTTTGGAACTTGCCAATTCATAGGAGAATGCTTAGTATCCTAGTTTAGTAAGAAGCAAGTTTCGGTTGACTTATCCACCACCAAAGTAGAATATATAGTTGCGGGTTATTATTGCACCCAAGTTCTTTAGATGCAATAGCAGTTAAAGGATTATGGCAATGTTTTTTTTATCACATTCCCATCAAATGTGACAACACTAGTGCAATAAATCTTTCAAAAAATCTTATCCAATACTCTAGGAGCAAACACATATACATAAGACATCATTTTCTTAAAGATCATGTCCAAAACGGTGATGTAGTGTTGGAATTTACAAACACTAATTATCAACTTGTCAATATTTTCATTAATCCTTTCAATGAAGAAAGGATGAACTTCATTAAAAGAGAGTTAGGAATGTTTGATGGAAGCTCCCTAAAGTGAAAATTGGATCTTTTATAATGCTCTTTGTGTGGTGCATTGTTTTTAAATGATTGTTTGGTATATGTGAGGAATATGTAGTTTACTTCTTTGGATGTCTTAATTCTTTATGTAATTCTGCCTCTCTATGCCAATTTGCATGAATTAAGCATCAATATATCAAGTAGATTACAACTTATGAGGTCAAATCTTATCTTTTAATGTTTACTTTTCTTGTCATGTAATTCGCGATCGTGATTTATAGGTACTTGTCAATCTGTCTGTCACCCATCAATTTGCGATCGCTATTTTCAATCTCCATCGTAATTTCTTTAAAATTCAAAAGTTTTGATGATTGACCCCATTTATTTTTATGGAGTTTTATCCGTTACTCAAATATTTTATAATTAGTGACGACAACTTGTAGTTTGCATTCACGAATTTGAGTAACTTCCAAGCATTAACTGATTTGATTGCTAACCAATGAGACCCTTTATTAAATGCATTTTTGATCATTTATTATCATTTTTGCATCTTTTCTTGGCCTATTTAAACCCTTGAAATAGTGTTCTCACTCATATTTACTAGAATACTTCATCTCTCTTCATTATTACTCCTTATACCTTCTTTAAATCCTCTCATATCTCTAATGGCCCTTAAGAAACACTCTGGAGCCAAAAAAAAAAAAGGAAAGTAATAGCCCAACCATGTGGTCCTCCAGCCCTTCACATGATGAAAGGGATCACCAAGGAAGAAAAGGATAGTTATAAGGCCAATTCTTCCAAGATAATCCAACTAAGCAAAATTCCCTCAACATTTCTCCTTAAATCACTTGGAATCAAGGATGAAATCTATGACTACCTTTTTAATTTGGGCTAGAATGAATTCATCATCCAAGATGAGTCTGGTTATAAAGAAATAGTATGGGAATTCATGTGCACGGTGACCTTAAGTTGTAGAGTAGAATTGCGACCAAGTTAGTATGGTTGATATTCAGGGCTTTTAGGGATCCATTTTTTATTACCTTTGAACAACTTTCCATTCTCTTCAATCTTGAACTAGGGCATGACATTTTGTTCATCATCTCTGCACTTGACATCATCTCTCAGAGTTTTGGTCTGAATTTTCTATCGAGATCAAACACGACCTAAAAACCTCTCTAGCTAAATATATTCAAACCCTACCAAACTAGCTTCTTCATCGCATGATCACCTTATCTGTCAATGAGGTGATGGTAATGAGAACGTCTCCCAAAAAGACCTAGCCTTTCTCTTATACTTGACCGAGAATAAACCTATCCAAACCGATCAGTACCTTATGGATCAATTGATTCACATGAGTATTAAGCCAAAAAGCCAATTTTTTTTAGCCTCTCATATAACTGTTATATATCATTATGCGAGTGCACTAAATAAGGAAAATGAGAAATTCCTCACCAAAAAGTACTTACCATCCCATAACTTTTTGAACTTGCCTTACCTTATCAATGCCAAGACCATACACCTTGATTTTTACAATTATACTTTAGGTGCATTAGGGGCTAAGAAGCTGAAAACTTTTCAAGCCTCAAAAAGGAAGAGGCTAGCCATTAAAAAGGGTGCTCAAACCATTCTACCTCCCCAATCAAAGCCCAAAACCAAATCCTCTACAATCTCTCTTTCTTTAATCAATAAAAAGCTAGACAAAGTGATAGGGATGATCGAAAAAAGATTTCTTCTACTCTCCCACCTCTATAATGATTTGGTGGATCTTCAAGAGAAGGTAGGTGCTCCTCCTTGCCACCTTCCTCATTTTGAGGATTGAGAGGATACTCTTGAAGAAGTGGATGATCAAAAGGTTGAGCAAGGTGGTGAAGTTCAAAGTGGAAGAGCAAATGAAGAAATTGATGACTCAAAAGACGATGATAGTTCTCTAATATTCTAGCTTGTTCTTAGCTTTTTAATGTTTTCTTTTGTTCATTTTTCTTTGTTGTTGTATAACTTTTGATCCCACAGTTGTTAATGAATAAGAGTATTGTTTCTTCTTTGCAATTGTTGCTTCTCATTTTATTGATTGCCCTACACTTGTTTTATATACTAATTTCTTATATGAAATTGTTCTATCTCAATTTATACTTCATACATTTGACATCCATGCATTTTCACTTCCATGTTTAAACCTTACCATCTTTTTTATCTTGCCAAAAGGGGAGAAAGGGAAGTAGTAAAAGAATGTGCATGATATACCATAAGGGAAGTATAAGTTGAGGGAGAGCAAAAGGGAAGAAATAAGAGCACTCTATTTCACATTTATAAATCATTGACAAACTTATTTGATCAACAAATTTTATTTAAAATCATTGACAATCTCAACTTCACACTCATGCAATTCATTTTCCTTAAGTAAAATCAATCAAAGTTGTCAAAATAAAAAAGAGGGAGATTGTTGGACTATATTGGTCAAACCTAAGTTAAACGTCTCTTTTGATCTTGACAATGAAGATTGATAGGTACTAATGTCTTGTTTAATATTTTTTTTTTATAGTTTCTAAGTTAGTTTCTCATTGAAAGTTAGATGAAAGTTTAAATCTCTAACCTTATGTAAGACATTTAAATTTGTGGTTAGGATCCTCTAATTCACAATCACAATAATGCTACAAGAATGGATGAACTTGAGTTATAACAATTTAGGGAGGAAATCACAACTGCGATCCAGCTGAGGGAAACTTGAAAGACGCACGTAAAGATTCATGGTGGTATTCACATCTAGAGTTGTGATCACGAATTTCATAACTAAAAGGAGGGAACCAAGTCGGTAACCATATCACACCAAGTGTCTAAGGCAATCATTGGAATATCAAAATTCGCGAGGGTGAAGCATTTGTCGCAATCGTGATCCAAAAGAGTGCTTTCACCTTACCAAACAGAAGGATTCTCGATTCCTGTCATGCCTAAGAAGAATATCAATTGCGACTGTGACTTTTGATTGATTGGTAAAACACAACAACTATATTTCTTGGAGCACCAATGGCAGAAGGACATGTAGACTAGCCATTAGACATAAAACGAGGTTCTTTATCATGATTTTCATCATCCTAGTATTGGAAAATCGTGAATGCGAAATGCCAGTCACGACCATGACTTTACTCTGACAGACATTTAAGGCAAAATTTGCCTAGCTTACCTTAGAGATTTGGGCATAATTTGTTAGTAATGTCTCTTTGATGGTTATTGCCTATAAATACTCCACCAAACATACATGAATGCAAGAGAATTTCATTTATTATATCCAAACTCTTACTACTTTGCTTCACAACTTTTTATTCTTTGATTGTAAGTTACTGTTGTTTAGTGTAAGGATTAAACACCATTATATTTGGGTTGAGAGTTAGCGTAGCTATCAAAACTCTTGTAATAGGTTAAAGTATGAGCTTGTGTAAAACATTTGAGTAAGGTTTTATGTGAGCCTTGAAACACAAAGTGTAAGGGTTGTGTGTAAGCCATAAAACAAATTCTACAAGTTTGGTGTGAGCTTGGAAACACCATTTTAAGTTGAGTGAAATACCCAATTATGAAGAATTAGGGAGTGGACATAAGGTTTGTTATCACTCGAATCACTATAAACACTTTGTGTTCTTTCTCTATACCCTTTCTCAATTCTCTAAACTCCTCACCTTCCCTTTAAATTTTTTAATCTCCCACCAATTCAACCCCTTTTCTTGGTGCACTAGGGCTAACACAACGACTTGAGGAAAAGATACTTATCATTCTTTGTATGTTGGAAAATATATTTCCTCTAAGCTTCTTTAACTCGATGGAACATCTTCTAATTCACTTGGCTTATGTAGCAAGGATAGTCGGTCCAGTGCAATATCGATGGATGTATCCTTTGAAGATGTAATTAATAGTTGACATGGGTAGTTTTCATAATTTATTTTGATTTATGTACATATACTATCATATATGTATCAATATCGTAGGAACTTTCAAAGGTTAAAAAACAACATGAGAAATAAAGCTAGAGTTGAAGGTTAAATAAGCAATACATATTTAGCGAAAGAATCATCATTATTTTGTTCACACTACTTTGAGGATCAAGTGAGCACAAGAACATCAAAAGTGCCTTATAACAATGATCGTTCTAAAGATATGGTGGAAGAGCATAAAAGTAATTTTTCAATAATTTACACATCTTGGTCACAATTTGGAAAGGAAAAAAATAAGATTTATGACAGATCAAGAATATAGGGCTACTCAATGCTACATTTTATTGAATTGTGTAAAAGTGGAACCATTCATTATGTAAGTAGCAAATAAGTTTGTTTATTTTCATATATCAATTTGTTAAGTTCATGTGTATTTGTTTTTTTTCCCTTGTGAAATTTATGTTGATGAGTTAAAGCAACATAACCACACATTACTTGTGATGAAGTTAATGCGAAAATTGAAAATGAATTTGCATCTTGGTTTGAAAAATATTTGAGTATCAAGATTCTATTATTTATGCTTATATGCATGTGTATGTACATTGAAATTAAATTTGTTTGTTACTAAATTTTTGGGTTTTTATTTTAGGCATGTGATCCATTACATAACATTTCAAACAAATTTATAAAGGATTTAGTAAAAAGTCAATTGTGAATGGTGACATCTTATCCAAGGTATTATGTAAATGGATTTAAATTTCACACTGAAATATATGGTTCTCATATAGCTACCATGAATAGTGGTGTTTGTATAAAAACACCAATTATAGTGTAGATGAAAGCCACTATTATGGTTATTTAATTAAAGTTATGGAGTTAGAGTATCCAAAATTGCTAATTAAGAGAACTGTCATATTCAAGTGTGAGTGGTTTTATCCAACAGCTAAGTTAGGTACTAAAGTTCATCTAAAATATAAACTTGTCGAGGTGAATGATAAATGAAATTTCAATAAGTATGAACCATTTGATCTGACAATGCAAATGTGTTAGGTTTATTATTATAGTTACCTTAACTTAAGACGTGTTCCGAGCAATTAGTTAGTTGTATGTAAAATTAAAGCTAAAGGACAAGTCCAAATTCTAGAAATATCTATAATAACTTTAATTTCTCATGTAGTACTGGCATTCCAAGAGAATGATATAGATACTTATACAATTATAATTGTGAAGGATGAAGAATCTAGGTCCTTGAATGATCTAAATGGTGAGTTTATTGAAATTGAAGATGACAATGTTGAATTAGAAGATGATGCAGAGATATAATTGGAATTAAATGATGATGGTACAAAAACTAATAAGGAAAAGGATTTATACTTATTGTGAAACTAATTAGAGGTACTTTGAATATATATGATGTTTATTTATCTTCATTATTATGTTTATGGTAGTCAATATTTTATTTATTATGCATTTGTTATTAAGATGATCTATTTAGTGTGTATATATATATATATATATATATATATATATATATATATATATATATATATATATA
>CATIWR010553453.1:0-32377 GCA_949677035.1 Omphalea diandra | reverse complement strand
TATATATATATATATATATACTTTTGTTAGTAATTTCATTTATTGACAATATACCAATTAAATCCTAAGTGTTGACCTAGTCGGTAATGTGACATCACACTAACATATAGATCTTGATGCATAGGTCACATTGATACATAGATCTTGATAAATAGGTCTTAATGTGTTGGATTCTAATGTACAAGTCCTGATGCATCAAATTTTAATGTATATATTTTGATGCACATTATATATATATATATATATATATATATATATAATGATGTTCAACAAATATCCTATGATTAGAAAAATATTAAGGCCTAAAGACCATGAAAGACCCAATTTTAAATTCTTTAAATAAAATCCAATATCAAAGCCAAAGAAAAGAATGAAATACCTTTAAATTGATTGACTCAGTGACTAAGTTTAGGGGTCAAAATAGGGTGAAGATTTTCTGTCCTACAGAAGTCCACTCCAATGGAATAAGAAATCTCTGCTCTTTCTTCTCATGGGACAAGCGTGGAGATTATACCCCTATCTTGCAGGTTTCCATCGAGACCTCCAAAGTAGATTTTCAAGAAAATCTAAAAAAAATTTGATACATTCTTAAAAGTTTTAATATTAATTTATATTCATTAAATGTGTATATAAATATTTTATGTGTGTGTGTGTGTGTGTGTATATATATATATATATATATATATATATATATATATATAATTTCGTAATATAAACTATTTTTATTTTATAATTTAATATAATTATTTAAAAAATAAAAAAATTTATCATGCAAAGATTCCTCATGAGATAGAAAATCCTTGTCTTATTGTCATTCCTAGTTGAGTTGATTAGTTTAGTCTTTTAAACTAATCGATTTATATATGAGAAAAAACTCACATTCTAGAATCTTTCAATTTTAAGCATCTCATATAGCATGCTTTCCAAAAAACCTCATTCTTTTCTCTATATATTAAGGTGTCATAATGACAGTTTACCACTTTGTATTCATGAGTTTTAGATTTGTATTATTTAATTTTAATAGTTAATTTTTTCAAATAATTAAGGTTAAAATAGGTGTTTTGCATTTTATATATTCAATAAAATAGATGTTCTCATCCATTTTTTTAGATAATAATTCATCTTTTTTTTTTGAATAATAATATTTATAGAAGAATTTCAAGAAGGAAAACTAATAACTAATTACTATAAATGAAGAAAGAACTAGTCATCATCTTCCATCATAACAATGATGTCACCTCTGATCATAGAATTCCTTGGTTCACCTTTGAATATTCTAGCGATGCATTTTCCACAATAATCCAACACAGAGGCCAAGACTTAGGGGTGAGCATTCGGTTAAAATCAAATCTAAATGAACTGAAAAAACTAAAAATTGAAGTGCATGAAAAATATTAACCAAACTGAAATGTATGATATATCGAGTCGAACTGAATTAAATCGGATTAGTTCGATTAAACCCATTGTTATGGGCTTTTCCTTTTTTCTTTTGGGCTTTTTTTTTTATATAATCAACCCATTTTTATGGCTATTTTTTTAATTCAGAATTAAGTGTATTAAAAATTATAATTTCATAAAAAAATTCATGCAAATTTAATAGAATAACTAAATATTACAAATCGCAAGCAAAGAATCACACAACAAAGAATAAAAACAATTAAATATAACAATTCTTGAATAAATTTTAAAAAAAACCTATAAACTTCATAGAAAACTAACAATCACAAGTCTTATACAAAATTCTTAAAAACTAAATATAACAATCCCATTCCCATATAAATTCCAAAAAACTAAATATAACAATTTCATATAAATGCTAAATATTACAAAATACCATAAGAAATTGAAATTGTATTGAAAGATAAAGTTGCATTGCATTAGTCAAGTCTTCATCACCCAACAAAGAATAAAAATAGCCTGCAAACATAAATAAGCACATTTTTCAACAAAGAAACCTACAACATAAAACCCAAAGGAGAAATATTTTCTGCTTGATATCGACACCAAATATTTCCAAATTATAAAATCACCTGGAAACACAAAACAAAAAATATAAAATTTTAGGAATTGTATTTAAAAGCAAAAAAACTTCATGTATAATATACACCCATCAAATTCCGGAGCACATGCATGTATGAAGAAGTGATACGAACAAGGTTGAATTGATTCTTTACTCATATGTTTTGCACAAGTCCCAAATCTATTTAATAATCAAGTAATAAGATTGATTTCCAAATCCCAACTAGACCCCTAGAAAACCTATTTCCAGCAACCTAAATTATAAAGATTCAAAGTTTTGTTAATGTCAATCCTAAATTAACTAAGTAATTTAAGACCTAAATTAGACGAGTTTGTAAAATTATTAAGTTCACTCAACAATCTCACTAGATTCTTTTAAGAACTCAAGAAGAAAAATCTCTCTCGTAAAAACTTATAGCCAAAAAAATAATTCATTAACTTTTTTAATCATGGTTGAATGGAGGATGGTATATAGCCTTACAAAATAACCTAGCTAACATCATAAAAACCCTAAAATCTAAGTGTAAATTCGGTCATAAGGAGTTTGGCCACCAAATAGCATGCTAAACAAAGGTTTCCTAATGAAATAAGGAAGAAAAGAATGTCTTGCGATTGACTAAAGAGATATTCTGCCGTCACAGGGTAATATCTAAAGAAAATCTTCTAAAATTACATACAATAATAAAAGACTAATAAAGATAATCCTAAGAAGACAAGGATTCCATATTCAGCAAATAGGAAGCAATCTTGAAAACCTTGAAGAATCTTGAAAATCTTGGAAGAATCTAAGAAATCTTGGATGCCAAATTTCAAATCTTGATTGGTGCACATTTTGATATTGACTGGTGCACATTTTGATCTTGATTTGTCTTAGGACATAAGTTCTCATGTTAATGGAACATGTTTTGAAACATGTTTGTAGTTAAGACAAAACAATTTTATCTAACATGTTTTGTCTCATGTCTGGTCCTAACATGACAATTTGAACTTTTGACTAATTTGTTGGACTTATCAGCATGGGATCGTAGAAAGGATCTAGAGTTGAAATTACATCTAAATGGACTTTGTTTTAGGGTTGACAATGATCCACTAAATTCATCTACTGAAAGTCAAATCTCAAACTTTGGGCTTTAACTTTTTCGTGCGACATCCATGAATCCAACTCATTCTCATCATTCCTTCCTTCTTTGGAAAGATTCATCTTTGAACCTAGACCTACAAGAAAGCAAAAACCAAATATAAGAACTAACAAAAAGAATACTAATTGAACTTACTATATAAATTGTAAGTCTTTCCTCCCGGATCAAAGACTAATTGCAAAAAACTTGAAACAAGGTTAGTACAAACCAAAAAAAATGAAAAGATTGCAAAATCAAATCAAAAGAACAAATTGAAAACCTAGAAAACGTTTTTCTTCTAGTATGGATAAACATTAAAGCACTAAATTTCTTTCTAACAAAATCACTAGACAAAGAAAATCTAGATTTTAGAAAAGAACTAGAACTTAAAGAACAAGAAAAAGAATTAGAAACAAAAGAATTAAAAGAACCCTTGAAATCAAAAGAAAATTTCCTACCTAGCCAATGTCTAAAGTAGAAAAAAAAATTAAATAAAAGTTTAGAAACATTAAAACAAAAAAGAAAACGTTTAGAAGAGAAAAGTTTGAAAAATAAAAACTAAAGTCTTTTAAAAAGAACATAATTTTAGAATAAAAAGAAGACTTATAAAAACAAGAATTATAAGAAAGTCAAATTTCTAGAAGCAAAAGAAGATAAACTAAAGCAAAATTTAAATGGAAAAAAATCGTTTAAAACAAAAAGAACAAAAACATGAAGACAAATGTTTATTAGTATAAGAGAAAAGACTAAAAATATTTAAATATGAAACAAAAGAAGAAGAAGAATCACGTTGAAAATAATCAAAATCATAACTAGAACATGCAAAATGATTTAAAGAAGAAAAAGAAACGCATAAAGAAGAAGGAAAACATTTTAAACTAAAACAATTACTAAACATGAAGTAAAGGAAGAAAACAAGCTAATAATGCAAAAACAATAATTAAAGGAAGAATAATTACACCTAAAACACATAAAACAAGAACAATTATCTAAACAAAGATTAGAAAACTCCCTTCTACACAAATTTTCAACCTCACTCTTCAATTTAACACTATTATCAAAAGTGGTACGAGTTAGGTTGTCTTACTTGCTAGGCACCTCCATTAAAAACTACTTTTCATAACCTTGCAAAAGAGACATAAAAGCATTATACAAAAGATTGTAAATTTTATCAGTAGTGTAAAACATCTCTTTGAACAAAAACATGATTGTAGTCTTGGAAGAATTGGTTCAATCTCACCACTCTCTTTTAAAATTAAGGCTTTATTTTGCACACCCTCTCCTTTTGCATGCATCTCTCTTTTTTCATATGCATCCACTCTAAGCTCTCATTTTTCTATTTTATGCTTGCACAAGGTTGGATTGATTCCTTACCCGTATACTTTGCACAAGTCCCAAATCTATTTAGTAATCAAACAACAAGATTTAATCTTCAAATCCCAACTAGACTCCTAGAAAACCTGTTTCTAGCAACCTAAATTATAAAGATTCAAAGTTTTGTTAATCTCAATCCTAAATTAACTAAGTAATTTAAGATCTAGATTAAACGAGTTTATGAAATTATTAAGCTTTATTAAGCTCACTCAATAATCTCACCAAGTCCATTTAAGAATTTAAGAAGAGAAATCTCTCTTGCAAAAGCTTATAGCCGAAAGAATAATTCATTAACTTTTTTAATCATGGTTGAATGGAGGACTATATATAGTCTTACAAAATAACCTAGTTAATATAAAAAAAAAAAGCCCTAAAATCTAAGTGCAAATTCGGCCATAAGGACTTTGGCCACTAAAAAACATGCTAAACAAAGATTTTCTAATGAAATAAGGAAGAAAAGAATGTCTTGTGATTGGCTAAAGAGGTATTCTGCTTTCACAAGGTAATATCTAAAGAAAATCTTCTAAAGTTACATAAAATAATGAAAGATTAATAAAGATAATCCTAAAAAAACAAGGACTTCATATTCAACAAATAGGAAATAATCTTGAAAAGTTCTTACAAATCTTAAAAAGATCTTGCAGAATTTTGAAAATCTTGGAAGAATCTAGGAAATCTTGGATGTCAAATGTCAAATCTTGATTGGTGCACATTTTGGTCTTGATTTGTCTTAGGACATAAGTTCCCATGTTGTTGGAACATGTTTTGAAACATTTTTATAGTTAAAGCAAGACAATCTTATCCAACATATTTTATCTCATATCTTGTCCTAACATGAAAATTTGAAATTTTTACCAACTTATTGGGCTTGTCAGCAGGGGACCATAAAAAGTATTCGAAACTGAAATTACATCCACATGGACTTTGTTTTGGGCCTGACAATGATCCACTAAATCTATCTACTGAAAGTCCAACCTCCAGCTTGGGTTTTGACTTTTTGATGCACCATCCATGAATCCAATGGGTCTATTAGTCTCGTTCTCATCAAGAAGATAATAGAAGAAGAAGGTGAATGAATAAATCATCTAATACACACCTTTTGAAAGTGGCTTCACTAGCTACAACCTATAACAACCTGAGTCTCAAATTGAAGAAGACAATAGTAGAATAAGAAGAAGGCATCAAAGAAGACAACTCGAAACAGTACTGAAGAAGAAGACAACAATATGCAACTCTAGTATACATAATGAGGGGGGAAGGGCAGCTATATGAGGAGAGGAGAAAAGAAATGAAAGGAATTAATGGTTAAATAGTATACATAAACATATAATAGCAAAATGATGTTGTTTTACTATTTGGTCGGTTCGAACCGAACCTGAAAATATACAAAAATGAATCAATAGAATCAATATTTCTGAAAATGGTAATTGAATCGAACTGAATTTTCATGGAAATCAAACTAAATTTTCTAAATATTTTGATTCGGTCAATTAATTCAGTTTAAATCGATAATTGTCCACCCCTACCAAGACTTATTCTATAAATGATCTCTTTGATCACACTTGGACCCTTGTAATCACCATGTGCAATCGTATGAGTGCTACCCATCTTTTTCGTCTAACCTTCAAACTGGATTGTTTTATCCTAAAATTTATAGAATATGTATGCAATCAAATGACAAGACAATTAAGAGGCAACATAAATAGTAAAGACAATATTGTCATATAATCATAGGCTTGAGTTGCAAATTAAGAATTCTTATAAATAATCATCAATAGAGAGTTGGAATTAGAACAAGCACCAACTCGGGAAAAAGATTGGGAGAGAAATAGAGTACAGTGCTTTGAGAGTGTGAAAAGAAGTGTCTAGTTTAGTGTAGAATTATTGTCATTGATGGAGTTGCCATGCAAACTACCTATATTAACTTAAATTGTCTAATAAAAAATTAATGATTGGGATTAAACGATGCAAATCTAAATGTCACAATTACAAAGTGGCACCCTAGAATGGCCCTGAATAAAATAACCTATGGAAGACAAAGAAAAGATTTAAAAGGTGTTAAAAAAACTTTGGCTAAACTTTTGTCTATCACTAAAAAACTTTCAAATTCTCCAAAATTTCACCTACCCATCACACTCTCACACCTCAACTTACTTTCTTTCATTTTTGTTATTGAAATTATAAGAAAACCAAGTAAAATATCTCTAGGTCTATATCTCTTTATTATTAAATTGGATTAAAAAGGTCAAAAGGTTTCACTAACAACGACTTTTAAATTGTTACTACTAAAATTAGATTTAGTCATGCTTTCTAACACATATATAACATAAATTCCTTTATAAGCAAAATACATATTAATAACCTAATTTTCTTTGAGGAGAATGCACTACAAAAAAATAACTTATTTGTTGATGAAATTTTTCATCGGTAATTAAGAATATTTTGTAAGTAATATCATTTATTAACAAAATATCGATGAAATCCTGAGTGTTGACCTGGTTGGTAAATGTGACATCACATTGATACATAAGTCTTGATACATAAGTCCTAATGCATTAGATTCGGATGTTCAAGTCTTGATGCATTATATCTTAATGTATAAATTTTGATGCACAGTTCCTGATATACGTATATTGATGTATTAAATCTTAATACACAAGCTTTGATACACAGGTCCTGATATATTAAGCTCTAGTGCATAAATCTTGATAAATTAAGTTTTGATACACAATTCGTAATACATCGTCTTAATGCACAAATCTTGATACATCAAATCCTGATGTACAAATCTTGATGTATAAGTCGTGATGCATCAATTTTTGATATGCATATCTTGACACATAAATCTCAATACATTAAGATTTGATGCATAATTTTTAATACTTCAAGTCCTAATGTATAAATCCTGATGTATTAAGTCTTGATGCATAATTCATGAAAATTACACCATCATGATTAGGATAAAGAGTAGCACATTTTGTTTTGATTTGCCTTTTAAGCATTGTCAAAGACACGACTTACGGTAGCTACAGTTCACCATCGACAACTGTAAGGAGTACAGTCCATCTCATATATCATCTTTCTAAGAGTTTGTAGGAACTTATGGTGTTGTCATATGAGTTACAATTTGTTTGAAATTACCCAAAAATCAAGCTTTGATTGAAATTTTGATCGGCCATTGCATTGTCATTCAACTTTTGTTTTGGATGAATCAGATGTCTATAAAAAGCTTGTGAATAAAGCTTTCTATAGAAAGTAGAATCACTAAAAAAAGAGCTTTAGCAAAGAAGATATTGTAGTTCAAAGTTTTTGCTTCTATTTTACTAGTTGTCGCCATCATTCGCGATAGTTTCAGGCTAGACTGGGTTGGCTAACTATCACATATCCATATGATATCCTCTCTTTCTCTCCCTCATTCCATTTAGCATTGCGATGCAGGATGAAACCTATACTTGATGTGTTTTGGCTTAAAGCCAAAATATTACTATTTTCGCTTTAAGCTAAAATGGCATCAATTCTAATCTTTTTTCACTTTTTTTTTTGTTTTTTATGATAATAATAATATTAAATATTATAATACAATAATTATAACTTTTGTAATTAAAATGTCTTTCATACAATAATTAAAATAGTTACAATTAAAATATCCACATATAAAATATTTAAATTTTATAAAATTAAATTCTTTATTGATAATTAAATTTAATTTCATAAAATACATAATTTAATTTAAATTAAATTAATTCTCCTAAACATTAATATAATATCTTAATTTAAATAAATTAACGTTCAATATATTTAAATCAAATAATAAATCATCCATAATTAATTATTTTCATAACATATAATATTTCTCATAAATTAATTTAATCTCTCAAAATTAATAAAATCTTCTCACATTATAACTTTCATAAAGAATTAAACTAACATATATAATTTAGTACTTCATAATTAAATAGATCATATTATTTTAATAACATCATTACTCTATATTAAATTGACTTAAACAATTAATATCCTTAATATAATTTAATTAAAATTCTTAAATATTTACTGAATATAATAAAGTCACATAATATAATTAACATTATAATCATTTAAATCATATATTCATATTAACTTAAATTAATTTCTATAAATTCTTTAAATCTTAATTAAATTCGTAATTAAATAACTTAATATCACATCTCAATTCCTTAAATTCTTAAATATATAATATTTATAAAACATAACATATTAAACTTAATTTATAATAAATAACACAACTTTAATTAAAATAATAATCTCATTAATATAAAATTAATTCTTTTTATAATATTACTATATCCATTAAATTATTAAAATCATAATCACATGTACTAATATAAATTTAAAATCTATTTTAAAAATATTTTACCTTTCGTAAAATTAAATTAACTATAACATTAATTATGTATATCATATATTTAAATTATTTTTCTTAATAAAATTACTCTTATATTATTTAAAATTCAAATGAAATTATTAATAAATATATTTTAATAATTAAAATATTTATAATTTAAAAAGAATATAATTTTAAATTTTGAGGCGTACATGCGCTGAGTATACCATAGATTTTTCGCATGCACGACGGTTTTTAGGCTACGAATATTGACTTCATATGACCAAAAAGCTATTTGTATATTTATGCTATCGATTATGCCATCAAATCACATTCAATGTTAGGCGTTTTTGCTGAGTGTTTTCAGAGTGCTCCTTACATGGACTTAATACATTTAAAAAAATGTTGTTTTTTTTTTAAATTTTTCTTATGTATGAAATACATATATATCTTGATCCTATTGGAACTTTATTCAACCTTTATCTCCCTTCATTGGCACATTAACTGATCATTATATTGTTCAAATTTCTTCGATTCCATTTATTTCACAAAAATTAATTTTGCGAAAAAATATTCTCCAAACCATATGTTTTTTGATATTTGAAAAATATTAATTTTATTTTGATTTACAAAATTATAACAGAATTTATATTATAAATATTTTATATTTTTACTATTTAATATAAGAAAAAATACATTAAAATTGAAAATTTTTACAAGTCCATCTATACTGCGCTAGTCATGATAATTGGTAATATATATCTACAGTAAAGTTGACTAGTAATAATAAATACATACATATGTATATAATTTATTTTTATTTAGATAAATTTATCAAAATCCGAAAAATAACTTATTATTTTTAAAACAAAAGTTGTTTTCCTAAAAAATGATTTAGTTTTTAATTTAATAGAGGAAAATGCAAAAAATATTTTCTTTGAAACCTGTCTGATTTACAATCCATGTGTGCATGTTTCCTTTGTATGCAAATTATCCACAATGCAGTATACTAGAGCTGAAAATAAAACCACTTAATTGGAATTCATTTTTTGATTTTCACTTATGATCCAAGTGATCAACAAATACCAACAGCAACTAACATCTGACAAAATTTGGAAAATAGGATGCAACAGCAACTGACTGAAAAAAGAGAGGGGGAGCAGAAGGTAGAAAGTACAGTAGGTAAAAGAGCTACTATACAAACTACTTTGTTGAGCACCGAGAATCAAGCCATGAAATAATATAATCAAAGATGGCATAAATTCTGTCACCAGGTTCCCCTTCCAGAATGCAGTGATAACCTGCTTCATAGATCTTCAGCGTTTTATCTTGACTCGAGGCCTTCTCATAGAGAAATTGGCTCACCATGGGATCTGTCACCTTATCAGCAGCTCCATGAATAATTAATAATGGAGATGAAACCTGTGATACCTCTTGCATCAGTTAAGTTTGTTGATATAACAATAAAAGCAGGCCTTGTTGAGGTAAGATGCTGGACTGTCGGTCAATAATGAAATATGATGAATAAAAGAATGTAAAAGAAACAAATGAAATCTAACCTTCTCCAACTGTGCCTCGATATCCTCTGTGGCCTTCAAGAGTTCCACGGCAGTTTTCAGTCGCATTTGATCATTGTAAGAAAGCACATTGTAATCAGCCTAACAAAGAAAGAAAGAAGAAACAGTATTATCAATGAATATGTCTTAGAATGCTAAATCTTCTTCATGTACGAACATCTATTAGATCTTAAAATTTCACTCACAAAGTTGGGAGTTCTTTCTGTGTATTATATTTATATTTGTACATAAATTTTCCTTTCTGGTTGGCTCTTCATGAGTTCTTAACAGTAAATGAAGAGAAAAAGCAAATAATTTTGGGGAACCTCCAAGAACAGGGAGAGAAGTCATGGTTTTAAAAGATGGCAACAAAAATTCATAATGAGGTTATATCTGATCAATATGTCAACATTTAAACGTCAATTATGGTCAAAAGTTCAAAAAGGAATAGAGGATGTAAGATGATTTCGGGAACCAAGAAACAAGAAGTTTGGTACAGTAATCAAGAGAGAATCTACTGACTATTGCTGTTAGCAAATGTTGAATTAATGAGTTCACTAGGGATCAAGGCATAAATCCCTAAACGTTGTCAGTACGGAATGAGAATGGTTGATCTGGTGATGATCAGGCTACAATTTATCTTGGTATAAATGGATATATGCAAGTTCTTTAAGCTGTAATCACTGAAAAATCAAAACATGTTAAAATTCCAAGGAGCACCTGACTCATCAGTGTGGTGAAGTTCTGGAATATACTCCGAATAACACTCGAACAAAAGCATCAAATTAACAAAATAAAATCCCTAAAACGACCTTGGTTTTAAACAGTTTTATTTAATCACTGAACAGAATCCAGTAATGCCACAACATAGGCAATGTTTCTTCATGTGTTATCGGGCAAGTAAAAGGAATTGTTAAAATTGTAATACATAAAATTGCTTTAAACAAGAAGAACAAAGACTAAACCATTTTTCTTGTCTTCAGGTCTCTGATGAACAGCTCTTCTAGATTTTTCTGTGGGACAAGCTTTGCTTTTGGCATGACTCTGGATAAAAGGGTTATCACCTTCAAAACTGCAGGTGCTGGCTTCACATCCTCTGCAATCTTGGCAATCAATCAAGGTTAGAAAAAATTTTTAGATAGGTGAATAAGTGTTCTTTTCTGCTGATTAGAAGAAAATAAAAATGAGCTGACAGCAAAAACATGATCGAGCTAGGCAAGGGAGAGCCAAACAGTACTAATCAATATGTGAATTCTAGATGGGATAGACAGAAGATACGACGAGCTTTACATGATCTTAATGGATAGGTAGACAGTCCTACTATGGCTAAACCAGTTTTACAAACTTATGTAGGATTCTAACTCACTGGTATGAATAGAGCTCTGCTGAGGCAAACCTGCCTCATAAGTGTGCCTTTGCATATTAAGATACAGTACTGATAAAGTACAACAATGTATAGTAGCTTATATATTTTTCAAATTCTTCAATGGACTAAGAAATATGCAGCTTGGGAAATAATGCACATATTTGAACAGATGTAACAATGAAAATTAATTGAGGACAAGCTTATTTAAATAAAGGATTTACTTAAAACCATGTCTAACATAGGAGCAAGAATGTGCTTACTCTACACATAGGAGCTACAAGGATAATGCCATCCCATGCATGTGGTTCCTTCAGATGAACTTTGAGGGAAACAGCTCCACCCATGGACTGCCCCATTAAGAAGCAAGGCAATCCTCTCAATTCAGTTCTTCCTGGTAATAACAGCAGATTCAAACTCAGAAAACTAAATTCTACAAGTTGCAAATTTTGCAGTAAGAATTCAATTTTTTTAAAGAACAGAAATAATATAAGGAACAATTCCAAATGAAGACTTGGACTTCAACAAACCTTTAATTTTCGTATATAGTTCAATAACATTATCAACTAAGTCGTCAAATCTTGGGATGTAGCCATGTAAACCTTGAGACAGACCAAAACCAGGATGGTCTAAAGCATAAATACAATATCCAGTTACAGCAATTAGCTTCGCAACACCTGAGATAGTTGAATTTTCCTTGTTTCAAACGTATTTTGATATGTATAATGCTGTTTCCAGAATAGAAAAAGAAACAACATGACAAACCTTCAAAGAAGAAAGTGCAAGTATCCCCATATCCATGACAGAAAAACAAAGCACCTTTGATTTGAACTCCAGGTGGTGGCATCCACCTTTTTAAAAAAATTTCCAAACCTGTTGAGTTCCTTTCATACCACTACAGAATGTAATAATTAGTCACTAATATTCAAAGAAAATTAGCGTCATTAGCCTGAAAAGTATTTCCTATCTTCAGTTGACAACAGACTAATAGGAAATGATACTAGTTTCACTTCAATTGCACGGACTATAAAGAATAAAAAAATTTCTTATATACTCTGATTTTTCATTCTCTTTTTACCAATATACAGGAAGTTAATACCCAGTGATGAAAAAAAGTGATCTTACCTCCTCTGTACTAATCCCAGTGGGAGCCCGCTACATACAAATTCCAACAAAAAAAAAAAAAAAAAAGGATCCGTGATTAGAACCACAAACAAACCAAATGATACCATGATCATGATCATAGTTCAAGCAAACAAACCTTAAACAAGGGATGATCAAGCTGCTGTTGCACCTCAGTGAAAGCCGAACGAACCCGTCTGCGAGCAGGCGCATGATCCAAATTCTGAGAGGCAATCAAATTCAGCTCTTCGCTCACACCTTCAATAGCCTTATTCTTTGACTTAGCCATGACGGTTAAGTGTCGGTCTGCAGAGGACGTTAAGAAAGTTTTCAACTTCAAGTTGGTATTAGGTGGAGCAATAATGGGTAGTTTCTGTTTAAGCGGATGGTTGATCGGAATGTCAAGATTCCGGCGAGTAAGAGAAGAAAAGTTGGACGAGCGGAATCTGAGTTTGAGAGATAAGTCCATGGAAATGAGTACTTGAAAAATGTCCAAATTGGTTGGTGGCCCAATAAACAAAGAGAATTATTAAGAGGTAGCAGTAGTGATGGGCGATGGTGTTGCGTGCAGCACGCTACTTTTCTCTCTTTTTTGGTACTTTTGAGCGCTGATAGGCGCTGACATTTATAATGCATATCACCGTCTGGAAACATAGATGGGCAAGTATTGGAAATCAGTTGGGGGAAGAAAATAAAGATAAAAAATAAATTTTTTTTCATGTTTGAATAAAAAGAGAGAAAAAATAATTTTATTTTCTTTTATTTGAAAAGTAAAATATGGATGGAAAGAAAAATATTATTTTTTATATTTTCTATGTTATTCTTTATTAAGAAAAATAATTAGATATATAATTTTATTTTATAATGATAAAAAAGATAATTTTTTATATTTTAATTGATTTAATATGAAATAATAATTTATATAATGAAAAATATAATGTTAATACTAAAAAAATCTAATATTAGTTTTTTATATTTCAAATGTCAAAAAAATATATTTATATATTCAATTATATTTTTTAAATATTGAATATTTATTTTTAAATTAAACGTTAAATGCTAACATTTATTAAATATTACTTTCAATATTTTAATGTTCAAATCACTGAATATCAATTGATAAACGTGAAAATTAAAAAAGCATTAAGTAAACGTAAGATTTTGAGAGAATTAATTTCAATTAAAAATTTTAGATAAAATTATTTTTCTAATTTTATAATATAAATTCAATTTATGTTTATTTTAAATCTTAAAAATAAAATAACTTCACTTTGGTGTTGATTTTATGTTTATGGACAGAATTATAATTTTATACAAATTTCATCAATCTCTCATATTTTCTCTTCATTTTGAAGAAAAAATAGAGGGGAAAAAATAAACTTTATTTTCTTTTCCCTCTTATTTTCCCTTCTTTCCTAAACAGGGTAAAATTACTTTATCTCCTTATTTTTCACCCTTGTTTTCTTTTTCTCTTATTTTCTCCCTCACAAACACTGCATTAAAGTTTAATAAGGTAGAATTAATAATTTAATTTTGTCTTATTTGAAAAGAAGGTAAAGTATAGTTTATAGTCTAGTTTATTTAGTTAGAAAGTAAACTATCTAGTTTATATAGTTAGAAAGTAAGATTTAATAAAGATTTCATATTAAAATTACTAAAATACTCTCTAAATATGAAGATTTTAAGTAGATAATTAAATAAAAATTATAAAAATAAAATAAGAATACAAAGTCAAAATAGTTAAAATTAAATAAGTTAAACAAAATCAATTCTCTCGATCTACTAAATTAGTGGTTAAAAAGGATTTAGAAAGTTTAAAAACAAAGGTTTTTAAAAGATTTTAAAAACTTTATCTATAATTGTAATTAACTTCCAATCTATTACAGTGATTAGTTTCTAAAACAAGATGTGAGGTTTTTTAATTTTAAAAAATTATGTCAACTCTTTAAAAATCTCAATCCAAACAAGAGTTAAGGTGCATGCAACATTTTATTTTTAAATTGATTACATATTTTTTACATTTAATATTTAATACTTTAATTTTACACTTTTAATTAAAATACTATCATAACAATACTAATGATTATATTAAATTATATTTGATTTTAATTCTTAAATATATAATATTATAATTATTTTTAAGATTTTTATTCATTTTTATATTTATATAGACAAATTTTATATCATATTAAAAATTTAAACATAACGTGATAATATATTAATTAAGTGGAACTTAGCAAATAGCAATGATTATTTTTATTACGTACATATGTATAATATCAAGTGAGAAATGATAATCTTAAATTTGATTTCTCTATTCGTTATAATATAATGAGTTATCGTATCGACTCATTAGACAGCTATGAACCCCGAAAATATATTATTATTATTATTTCTATAAGTGCAGGAGAGCACGTGATCCACCTGGCCCTGTGCATTATATTTTTATTTATGCTACAATTTCGTGATTGACTGGTTTTCTAGGCAGTTTGGTGTGGTCCATCTTTCTGCTCTTGGGTTTGGATTGGACATGGCTGAAGTGAAGTCTGTTGCTGATCTCATATCACCGACCAAAAATGGATCAAGTTTTACCAGTGTTTTAAAAATTGAATTGAATCAATCTGTGGATGAATTAAAATTGAGAATTATGTTAATAATTTATTTAATTAATTTAAAATTAATTATTATTATTATTATTAATCTACATTTGAAATAATTTTTTAAAATTATTTCAATAATATTTTTAAATTTTATTTATTATTAAATTAATTAAATCTAATTGGTCAAGAATATTAGATCAAAAGTTAATTAATTGATCTGATTTTAAATGTTGTCAAGGAGAGCAAAACGATGCAATCTTTTGAGATTGTTAGTATATATTTGTCATATTCTCTCTTCGGCGGTTTGTGTGTTCATATTTCATAGGACATTTTTAGTGGCTGTAACTCAGCCTTTAGCGGAGGGTTGGTTGGAGTTATATCTCACAATTCAAACTACTTTAATATCCACGCTGCTTGGCTAGGCACGTGTTAACGTTGGCTCGTGCTTCTCTGGGTGGACGGAGCTGACCTTTGTTTGTTTTGCTTTTCTCAACTGTTAGAAAATTTGATTGTACGCATCATGAATCATGCCTAAGAATATAAATAAATAAAATCAGAATTCCAATCACTTTAATATAAATAATAAATTGAAATTAATTGTCACGACTTATAGAAATAGAGAGATTAAACTGATTGGAATTCACAGAAAAGAATCATGTCTCAAATTGAATCATGAAAACTTTCATAATTCATGAATTATGTCTCAAATTGAGATTCCATAATTCATGAATCATGTCTCAAATTGAAATTAATTGTCACGACTTACCTCTTTCATAATCACATAAAAAAATTTAAGACAGAGAGATTTTTCTTTTTTATTAAAGAAGAGTTTTTCTCTGCAGAAAGAATGAACGTAAAATGTAAAAGAGAGAATAATAATTTATAGATAACAACATTAAGTTATTTGTTTTTATTTAGAGAGTTATTTTCTTATTTAAATATAACTATATCTCTCTTATAATTTTTATTCTTTACAAATTATTATTAACTAATAATAATAATAAGTAGATACGAGTCGGGTCACATCATGAGTGCCCGTCTCAAAATTCAATATCTCCCAATCACACATGATGTGACCAACTCTCTTCTCTAATTAATTATAAGGTTCATACTTGGTAAATAAGTCATGCAACCATGCATATTGCGAGAACATCTTTGCTATATATATATATATATATATATATAACGTCTCGAAAAAAAAACTTAGAGCATAATCAATATGTTGTATCCTAAATCATTTTATCACATTCTTATTATGAGATCTCATTTCATATATATATGTATTTATTATTATGTTACATCACTAAGATAAAATATGACTGGTCTAATAATAAATATACGTCAATGTGATAATATAAAAATGATCTTCATTTTTTTCAAATTCCATAATTCTCATTTAACTCGTTTTTCAAGAGATGCCCCATTAAACCGAATCAAATCATGATATTCTATAAACACTCTAAGATAGCAAATGTTAATACAAATTGTGAGAACATACTAGAGTTATAAGGATACCAATATGAGATTACTTATAAATTTGAGAATGTCATACTAAATAAAATCATTCAATTATTAACTTTATTTTTCCAATTGGTCAAATTATGCATGTTTGGTATGAATCACATATTACAGTATTTATCTTCTTTCCCATGGAGCATATGTCTTACAAATTATAAATATCGTACAAATTGTTCTTAGACACACATAATATCTAATTATGAGTTTTCCCAATATACTCCTCATAATATATCTATCACAACTCAGATTTAGCATTTCACAGATTAAATGGTATTTCACAAAAACCACCTTAAGTTGATACAATTTATCAACATTTTCCTTTATTTCATGTACAAAGGTGACATTTTGAATTTAAGTATTTTGCTCTTTATTAACACTTAGGTAATATAACTTAAATTTGTCTCATCTTTGTTTAAACTTAGTAACAAAAGCGATTGCCTGTGTGAGAAGGCCAATCTCATATCTATGCGACATACTTCTCATATCAAATATGTACTAATGCACATTATAAAACAGATATATGAATCCAGAAAGTCAAAAAAATTTATTGATGTCTTAAAGAAAAATACACATGTGAACATCTTTGGGAAATTCATTTTATAAGTACATTCAACACCTATGTAGGCCTAATGACTTAACATGCCTAAAGTATGTTTCTTTAGGAACGAGCTTTGTAAATGGATCTGCAATCATTTTTTGTGTATAAATGTACTTCATGTTCACTTCTTTGCATGTTACCATGTCTTTCATAAGGTTATATTTGATATTGATGTGTTTGGTTTTAGCATGGAACTTTGGTTCTTTTGTATATGCTATAACAACTTGACTATCATAGTTAATGGGAACTGGCACTATAACATCTTCCCTTTTTGTTAAATGTTCCAAAAACCTCCTTAACCAAACCGCCTCTTGCACAACAGCTGAAGATGCCACAAATTCAGCTTCCATTATTGATAGGGCTATACACGATTGCTTTTTACTACCCCAAGATATGGCATCATTGTTAAGTAAGAAAGCAAATCCAGAGGTAGATTTCTTTCATCTAAATCTCTTCCCCAATCAGCACTAGTATAACCTTTCAAATGCAGATCTTTGCCTTAATAACATAATAAATAATTAGTTGTACCTTTGGGATACCTTAATATCTGCTTCATTGGTTTCTAATGTGCTTGACTACGGTTGGATTGATATCTGCTTATGAGACCAACAACATAGCAAATATCAGGTCTAGTACACATCATAACATACATAAGACTTTTAACAACACTTAAATACAAAACTTTACTCATTTGCTCTCTTTCCTTTGATGTTTCAGGACACATCCTTCTACTAAGGACTTCCAATGAGAGTATCTATGGGTTTGCAATCTTGCATATTGAATTGCTTAAGGATTTTTTTGATATATTGCTCTTGTGAAAGATATATTAAATTATTTGAACAATCTCTTGAAATCTTAACTCCAAGAATATATGTTGTTTTACCCTTATCTTTCATTTTAAAATTGGTTGACAACCATCCTTTTATCCTTTTAATATACCCCATATCATTTCTAGCTATCAGAATGTCATTCATATATAATGACATAATCACAAACTTCTCTTTTAACCTTTTTAGATATACACAATGGTCTTCTTCAATCATTTCAAAATCATAAGACATTACTGCATTATGAAATCGAATGTACCATTGTCTTAAAGATTGCTTAAGGCTATAAATTGAATTTTTAAGTTTACAAACTTTATGTTCTTGGCCTTTTACTATGAAACCCATTGGTTGTTCTATGTAGATCTCTTCATTTAGTTTTTCATTGAGAAAAGAAATCTTAACATCCATTTGATGCAATTTTAGGTATATGCTTGCTACAATAACCAAGATTAAGGGTATTGAAGTGAACCTTTCAATAAGAGAAAATGTTTCCTCATAATCAATTTCTTCCTATTGTGTATATCCTTTTATAATAAGATAGGCTTTACATCTTTTGATAGTATTGTCTACCTTTCGCTTAATCTTTAAAACCCATTTGTTTTCAATAGGTCTGCGTCTTTTTGGTGTGTCCACTAATTCCCACACTTGATTTGTTTTCATGGACTTCATTTCTGATTCCATTGCTTTAATCCATTTATCCTTAGCAGGGCTTTTGAAAGCCTTATTCATATTCTTTGGCTCTTCCTCATTTTATGGAGTAACTATAAATGTTTCCCTTTCAATCTCAAAACAACGACGTAGAATCAACTTACGACTCATTCATCGAATTTGAGATTTCACAATTTCATTGTTGCTCCCACTCGGACCAATAATCATAATTGGATTCAATTCAGGTTGTGATTGAGTTTCTATTGAAACTAATTCTTTACTCCTCATATCACTCCCACTTGAAGAAAATGGATTCAACTCTTGAGCAGCAGAATCAATCTTGTCACAAGTTTCATACAAATATAGGTTTTCACCAATTTGGCCCTATTTAGGGAATTCATTCTCTAAGGCCATGAAATCTCGTGATTCAAATTTAGTAATTTTGCCACCTTTTTGCTCGCTTATAAAGACATATCCTTTAGAATGTTCAATATATCTTATGAAGATACTCTTCTTATCTCTTAGACCTAATTTACCATATTTATAAGAGGTATCATGTATATAGACAACACATCCCTAAGGTTTTAAACTACTTACGCCAGGTTTTCTATTGGTCCTTAACTCATATGAAGTAGTGGCAACTGATCACAATTGAGTATTAATACTTGAATTTTCTTATCTAATTAACTTTCAACCAAATTCATGTATTTTATGAAGCATTCTAATGCTTGTGATTTATAGGAGATCAAATAGACATAACTGTATCGAGTATGTGATAAAATACAATGCCCTATGTTTAGCTCTAACATTCCTTAGACTATAATGTTAGAATGAATTAATTGCAATGGTGATTTAACCCTAATTTCTTTTTTAAATGGTTTTCTTATGGTTTTTCCTATTAGGCAATGCTCATAAGTTGACAAATCAACCCTTTCTATATTGCCTAATAAGCCCTTTTTGGCTAATCGGTTCATTCATTGTTGGCTAATATGACCAAGTCTAACATATCATATATTCACATCATTTTCACATGTAACAAAAGATGTAAATTAGGAAAAACATACATTATTGGTATTAATATGTTCCACATTAAGAACAACAAAACCATCCTAAATGAACAAAAACCAAAATATTCTTGTCCTAAAAACAAATCCATACCATACTTATGAAAGTGCACTTCAAAGTCATTTTTCATTAAATCTAACATTGAAACTAAATTTCGACAAATCTATAGTGCAAATAGATCATCATGCAAGAATAAGATTTGGCCTCCACACATGACTAACTTACATGTGCCAATTCATTTCACCTTTACATTAGTGTTGTTTCCCATATAAATCCATTTAGATCTACTTGGAATTCGTCAAAAGTCCATGAAGGCACTTTTATTCCTTGCTATATGGTTTGTGGCAGTTGAATCTATAGTCCACAAAGGATAAAATTCAGTTAGAAATACAAAACTCGAAACATTTATAGCACTTTAAACTACAAGAAGTTCATATATCTTTTTTGGCTCCTTGAAATCACGTGAAAAATGCCCTTTCATGCTATAATTATAACATTTGAGCTTGGATACATGTTTCTTCTTCTTAAAGGCACGTTTCCCTTTTGTTAGTTGGTTGACTTTCTACTTTTTCTTAGCCTGAGCTTCTCCCTTACCTTATTCCTGGGACCCACCATGCTTCCCACTATGTGAGCTTGAGCTAATCATGTACACATTATCACTTGACTTGTTTGCCATAAGGCGATCCTTTTCCAGCTCCAAGTGGTGCATAGCATCCTCCAGAGTTTTGGTGCTTTCATTATGGGTTAGGTGCATCTTCATATGTTTTCAGCTTTGCAGCAACAAATGAATCACTGCATGTATTTGTTATTCATCGATAAGGACATGACCTGTATCCTTAATCTCATTTATCATTTTTGACATGTGCCATATGTGTTTTTTCATATTATGTTTAAGGCGTTTCTTGTACATGTCAAACTTAATTGTAAGTGATCTTAGCTTAGTGATGAATGTACTACCAAACCTTTTTGAGAGAGTAGACCATATGTCCTTGGTTATCTCGTACTTCCTAAGCTACCTCATGATATCATCATCCATGCTATTTAGTAAAGTAATGCGAGCTATGGAGTTCTTCCTTTTTTAGGTCGTGAAGGCCTTATGATTCTCTTATGAAGGGTCGTTATCCCTTCCTTAGGCTCTGTCATGGTCATATTCAGAGCTTCAAGAGTTTTTTGCTCTTTAAGCACATATTAAATGTTCATGTTCTAGATTTCATAGTTTCACCATTGAACTTTTCGCCCTTGTTTAGTTCGATAACAATTTTCTTAGCAACAAATGTCATTGCTAACACCATAGAAAGACATATACCCACTAATTAATTTCTAGAATACACATGAGTTTTAATTAACTATAAACATTGATCTCATATAGGTTTAAAGTTAAAAGTTTACTATGTTCCCAATCATCATTTAAGGTCCCATGTTTGACCATCGATTATAATTAATTATTCACATTTCAAAGTTACACAGACTTCAATTAATTTTTAGTCAACAAATTTAATCAATTCTAATCAATCAGTACATGATATAACATAAATTTGCACCAAACAATTTATGTAAAACGAATAACTAATATTCATTGATTAGAAAAGAAATATTCATAGAAACCTAAGCACAACTAGAACTAGATCTAAGTTGAGAGCATTTATGAAATCTTAACCCTATGAATAAGAAGTGATTCATGTAACTTTTTCTTTAAACTCTAGAGGTAACTCATAGTTGACTTTAGGTAGTATTGGCTTTTCATGAATATTGCGTATGCCTCTAAGGATGGTCACACCATAAGAGGCACTTAAAGTCTTCTTTGGACCCAATTCGCGTACTCTTTGATGAATCCCTTAACAAGACTCTTATAAGACCGATTAAAGTTGATGCTATTCCATAATGAATCAAGGATGCCTTATTTATTGATGAACTTAAGACTGAATCTAAGAGTTTTGATTTTATGGAGTGGGTCAACAAGTCCCATTCCCAAACGATTGCTTATATAAGTTCATTGATCCTAATGATATGTCTAACAAGATGAGTCAGGTCATTGCTTTTGTCTTTAGGATCCATTTCTACATTTTTAATTTCTTTAATCATATCTTCAACTCTTCATTTTTATTCCAATATTCTAATGACTCTATTAGTTCTATAAAGTATTGTCATAATTTCTACAACAAATACAAAAATAACAAATATATATCAATTATATATTAGATGACAATCCAACGAAACAAAAAAAAAAACCCTCATTATAATTTTTCGTAACAAATATAGGAAAAAAATTAATTAACTCACAAAACTCCATAATTAAAAATAAATTTTAATCTAAGTGTTTTTAAGTGAACTATTAAATTTATCAAATCATAAACATTATAATCAAACTAATCAATTATAATATTATAATTTAATTAGTCAATTCTGAATTACATATTTAAACTCATCAATTATAATTAAACTAATTAATTGTAATCTCATAATTAAACTAATTAATTATGAATTATATAATTAAACTAATTAATATAATTAATTAATTATTTAATCAAATTCATTAATTATAATGACTATAATTAAACTAATTAATTATAATTTTATAATCAAATTAATTAATTATGATATCATAATTAAACTAATTAATTATGAATTATAATTAATATAGTTAAAGTAGTTTATTTTGATTTCATAATTACAATAATTAATTATGAATTACATAATTAAACTCATTGATTATATGTAACATTATTAAACTAATTCATTATATTAAGGTATTTTATGAAAAATGTTAAAGAAATTAAATGTGGAAGATTTAGAACTTCTAGTACTAAATGAAACTTTTTCAGACATATGGGGATCTTTGTAGAAATTTTTCAGGGACCAATCTGATAAAAATACTCAAAATCAGCGATTTGAAAAGTCTAGATACTAAACATAACTTTTTTAGACATGAAACCTAAACGAGAATTTTCTAGGGAGTGATTTGAAAATTTGACCCCTGGCAGCAAGTGGATGATGTCTAAACGCGCAACCGGCTTGTGCAACCCAACCACATCTTCTCGGCATCATTCGCCATCCAGGCTTGGTCTATTAGGGGGTTTTCAGGCCTCATGAGACCGCATAGCATGTTATCTCAATTCAAAAATGTTCCAAATTAGGTAAATCGAAGAAGTGACAAAATCATAAATAAATAATTTTCTTCAAAAAAAAACCCAAATTCCCAAAAATTCAATTGCGAGTTGTCAACTTTGATTCGATGTATCTCACACTCTACTAATTGGAATCATTCAAATGATATATTGAATTAAAGATCACATATCAAACTTCAAATAGAGCATCATAACACATAAAATCATGTCATATATGGAAAATTATATTGTTCCAAAGTTTGTTTAAAATCATGTTCAATTCTGGAAAACAAATTTCCAGAAACGATGGTCCAACTTTGGAAGACTATAACTCATTCAATATTTAACTAAATCATGAAATCTATATATCATTTTAAAGCATGTAAACTTTACTATAAAATGAACATAATTTGATAGCAAGATATTAAATGAAACAGAAGCAATAATTCTTTAAAGTTGGCATGTTAACATGTTGTAAAAGAAATAATATTAACCAAACGAAAATTTATGTATATAAACACAATTTTCCAATCTCAAAAATATGTTTCTAACAACATAGAATAAAATTTTTTTAAAAAATATATTTACATGTTTCTAACCTAGGGCTCTGATACTATTGTTAAAAAATTTGATTATACCATGGATTTCACTAAGAAATCCATGAATCATGCCAAAGAACATAAACATGCAAATTCGAATTTCAATCACATTAACATGAATAACGAATTAAAAATAAGTGACAACTTATATTATTTACCTCTTCCACAATCCACATAGGGGAACTTAAGACAAATTTTTTTTTTTTTTGTGAAAGAAAATTTTCTCTACAAAGAGAATGAACGTAAAGTAGAAGAGAGAGAATAATAATCTACAGATAACAACATTAAGTTATCTATTTTTATTTAGAGATTTATTTTTATATTTGAATATAACTCTATCTCTCTGATTATCCTTATCTATTATAAATTATTATTAATTGATAATAATAATAAATGGATATGGATCGGATCACATCATGGGTACTCGACCATGAAATCCAAAATTAACGTTTGGCAAAAACATACTATAATTAGTATTTTTAAAATTATATTAATTAATTAAATTTATAAAATTAAAAATTAAATTAATGATTTAATTTAATTTAAATAAAATTTAATTAATTTAAAATTAGTTAAAATATATTAAAAATTGAATAAATTTGTTCTAGTTTAAATTTTATGTTATTTTATAAAAATTTTAAAATCTTAAAATTATAATTTTTACTCAATATTTAAATATTAAAATATTTTTTTATTATGATATTATATTTTTATTTTAAAATATTTTTAATATTTTATTAAATTAAATTGATTGAGAATCATTTAAATTAAAATCGGTCAATCATTTAATTTTATAATTGATCCAATTTCAAAAGCATTGACGATAATCACCATATTTTCTTTTTCGTTTGGCTTGATAGATACATGTTATTCATTGAGATTAAAAGGTTGGTGCACTAGGACAACAAGGGTTAAATACCTACTATAGGGGTGAGCAAAAAATATATCAAATCAAAGAAAGCAATCAAATTGATATTATTCTATCGATTTAGTTTGATATCTTAGTGTAAATAAGTTTTGCTTAATTTTAAATAAAAAAATAGTTTTATATTAAAAATCAAATAGATTGAAAATATTAATAAATCAAATCAATTTAAATTGAATTAATCTAAAATATATGTAATTTGACTAAACCAAACTGAACCAAATTGATATTTTATAAATTCAGTTCGATTCAATTTGCAAGTATATAAAGTTCTATTTATTTACTTCAGTTCAGATGATTTTTTTAAAAAAAATTCAATTTTATTTTATTTTTAAAATATAAAATTCAATTAATTCTATTTTAATAAAAACTAAAACAACAAAATGTTCACTCTTAAATATACGATCTATCCATTGGTCATAGATGGTTCTTTTGATTTATTTTCGTTTACTCTAGTATTTTTTTTTTATCATTTCTTTTTTTATTGACATATTTGATCACACTAAAAAATAGAAATAAAATTTTATTTTTAAAATAGTATTAAACAATTTCAATATTTTTATTTGATATATTTTGATATATAATAAAATAGAATTTAAATGTTAATAAAAATTTTTACAATTACTCACATTTATAATAACTTTATTCCTTACTAGTAAATAGATTAATTTAGATAATAAAATTCTAAGAATAATGAGATATTCTAATCTTTGAAAATTTTATTTTTAATTTTATAAACTAAATTAAGATATCAAATATGAAAATAAAATAAAATAAACTATTTTCATTTCATTTCTTATCGTGTGAAAGATTTTATATAAATTTTGCTACTTTGTACAACCACCATGGCTCTTTTTGTTTCCTTTCTACTTTTGTCTAGGTCCCCCTCATGGTTATATATGTTAATAAGATAATGTATATAAGTTTAGATAAAAATGAATATAAATAAATCATTAAATAATTATAGTTGATATAAAATAGAAAATAGAAGAAATAAAAATAGTGAAGAAAACAACAATAGAAATATAAAGCAAAATATGAAAGTTTAAGGTCTGTGTTATACACAGAGTCCCTAAAATAGATTTTGCTCTCTCATTATTGATAGTGCCTGAGAATAAATGTCTATCTCTTAAGATATAATGAAGCATGTAGGTACTATGAACCAATAATTATTGCTTAAGTCGAACTATTTTGTATAGTACTTTATCATAAAAGAAAAAAGAAGAGAAGTGTTTGTAATGTATAAGGTTGGTAGATTAATGGTCATTAAGCCACTATTACAGCTATTAAGTCACCATTAAAGAATGTATAACTCTTGCCTTTAAACAACCACCTTAAACAATAAAGTTAATTATGTAACTCTTACTTTAGGATTTTAAAAGCCATAACTTTAGAATTCTAAAAAGAAAAAAAAATCTAAAATCAAGTTGGTACCGGTTAGCCCTAAACAATGCGACATTCATGTAAGTGAGTCGTGCACTTGGATACTCAATTTTTGATTCGAGTTGAGGATTTACACTCTTTACATGCATGAGAGATAGCCTCTCAAATTACTTTTTTACCATTATACAATTAAACACATCAATATATACTCCATAATAATTTGGTGTTTCTCAAATTTGGGATAGCTCTTCTTGTTTCCTTTCTGTAGCATAAAACTAAGTTTATGCATCAAAATTCCATTCATATATGCTTCATTTTGAGCATATACATAGTTCTAATGTAGAAGAATATGAATTCATATCCACTTATCATATAAATAGTCTCATTCAATTTTATGCCACAATGATTGCTTAATGGTTTTAAAATTTCATTTGTTCAACAATTCTTCACATGAATGAATTTTGAATAAAAAAAAGTAAGAAGAATAAAATCTTGACTATGTGTAGAGTTTAGTAATTGAAACTTGTATAGAATATATAGGTGTTACCCTTTAAACCTTCACTTATAAAAGTATATCTACTTAACTAGTTGGTCAGTAGACAAGATATCGTTGAACTACTCTACTGTTATTATAAACTATGATATGTCTCATATATAAATCTTTCTAACACAATTAAGTTTCCCATTATTATGTTTACCTTGGCTATGAACATTTGCTTGGCTCTTTGAGAGTTTCCAAAGAATTAAGCCTTATACCATTCTCCTGTAAAGTTGTCCCTTTTCTCTCTCACATAGGTAATTTATTAGTTAAGAGTACCTATGCATTACTCTACTTGATTTTTTGATTTATAAGAATCATTAAAAACATAACTTAACCTCTTCTCTAAGGGTATCACTATTTTCATCGTAAGAATAGATAGGAGGTCAACACGTAACAATGACCACACTAATTCATGATTAGGTTGTCCATTTGAAACTATATCTTGGAATCTTTAATCAATTAGGTTAGGTTTCATTTACATTGAATAATCACTCTTCTATGGGTTTTAGTCTCATTCCTTTTGATGACTTATTAACTAACTCTTTTTAATCCTTTGTTTAGTGGATTCACCATATTATCCATTGATTTCACATAATCAATGGTGCTAACTCCAGTTTAGAGTAGTTGTCTAATCATATTATGTCTATGATGTACGCGTCTAAACTTACCATTATACGTATTACTTTGTGCCCTTCCAATTGTGGACTAACTATCATAATAAATATAAATTTGTGGTGTCAGACTTTCCCACTTTGGAATATCCTCCATGAAATAGAGTAGCCATTCAGTTCTTTCACCACATTTATCTAATGCTATAAACTAAAATGTTATTATGGATCCGACTATAATTGTTTGTTTAAAGGATTTTCATGATACAACTATACATGCTAGTATGAACACATATCTATTAGTAAACTTTAAGTCTTTTATATCAAAAAGTCAATTCGCCTCATTAAAGCAATTTAGATGGATATCAAGTATAATAAAGTCCATATTCATGAGTATGCCATAAATATTTAAGTAATCTCACTATCTTTTTTTCCAGTGATCAATTCCTAGATTATTCATATATCAAATTAGTTTACTTATTATGTAAGCAAAATATGGTCTTCTATAACTCATTAAGCACAAAAGACTTCCTATAACTCTTGCATATTCCACTTGAAAAATATTTTATCCTTTATTTTTAGATAGATGGAGACTCAAGTTTAACGATGCTCTAGCAATGCCAAATTTATCCTTATTAAGTTTCTCCAAATTTTATATATGTAATGTGTTTGATTTAATTTGAGTCTATTTGGTGTTCTTGAGATTTTTTTTCCTAATATCATATTAGTTAGTTCTATATTCTTTATGTCAAACATAGAATTCAACATGTTCTTGGTAGATTTAATGATCTTATTATTACTACCAACAATGAACATATCATTAACAAAAAGACATAATATGATGTAGCTATTACTTTTATCCCTAACATGAATACATTTATCGAACTAATTGATTTTAAAATCATTCACTGGCATAAAATTATGAAACATTTCGTGTCCTGCTTTAAGTCTTGCTTTAAGCCATACAAACTTAACCAATCTATACACTTTTTTTTTGGTGTTGGGACAATAAAATTCTCAAGTTGCTTCATGTAGATATTCTCATCCAACTCTTCTTTTAGGAAGGTGATTTTCACATCTATTTAATGTACTTCTAGATTGTGCAATGTTGTAATTACAAGTATCATTGTAATATAGTTTATCCTTGTTATAGGAGTATATATTAAAGCAATCTAGACCTTCCTTTTTAACATTTAATTACAAATCTAGCCTTATACTTATTAATTGAACCATCAACTTTCATCTTCCTCTTAAAGATCCACTTGGAACTTAGTGATTTGTATCTAGGAGGAAGATCTACTAGTTTTAAAGTATCATTTTGCATGATGAAATCAATTTCACTCTTAATAGCCTCTTTCCATAACAGTTCTTCTAAATATTTCATAGTTTTTTTTATAAGTTCGAGGTTTAGCTTCTAGCATATAAGTTGAAAATTTTGGATCAAAGTATTTTTTTTTTTTTTTGTCCTTGCTCTCTTGTTGCACCTTAGCTTAACCTTTATAAGTTCAACCTTAATAGGTTTAATCTCAACTTTAAGTTCTTCTTTTTGAGTTTGATATTATATTTATTCTTAGTCTTGACTATCTTCATTCAAAATCTCATATATTCATTTGGATAAATTTGCCCTTTCTATAGATATATATAGAAATATATGTTCAAAGAATGATGCATTTCTTGATTACATTATTATGTTCTTATATATCTCTGGGATTTTAAACTTATGCATGCAAAATCAATAAGCACGACTATTATGCGCATAACCAATGAAAATGCAATCAATTGATTTTAGGCCTATTTTCTCATTCTTTGGTGTTAGAACAACCACTTTAGCAAGGTACCCTTTCACTCATAAATATTTGTAAGAAGGTATAATTCCTTCATAACTCATACAAGTCTTATATGGTTTCTTCCAAAACATCTTATGTCTTGAAGTAATCTAGAACTTATCAACACTACTTTCAACAATACCATTTCAATGAGATGAATAAAGTGTAGTGACTTCATATATAATTTCATATTGTGCACAAAATTCTTTAAAATGGTTTTTCATACTCACCATCATGGTCACTTTTCAACACCTTAGTTTTTTTACTAAGTTGATTTTTAGTTTCTTTCTTATTGAGTTTAAACTTCTTTATAGCTTCGTCCTTACTTTTAAGCAAATACATAAAGTAATATTTTGAGTTATTAGTAATAAAGTGATAAAATATTTGCTTCCACCTTTTATTTGTATGAACTTTAAATCACACATATCATTATATATTAAGTCAAAAGATTCAGTATTTCTTTCAATTGTTTGAAAAATGACATTATTAATTTTACATCAACATAAATTTCACTTTTATGTCTAGAGTAAATATAAAAATTAGGTATGTGATTCAAGTTAATTAGTCTTTATAAGAAATTATAATTAACATGTCATAGTCTACCATACCATAGATTAAAAACTCAAGCAAGTAAGCAGAAAAAGTACTTTTCTTCATTCACTTGATTATAGAAACATTGAGCTTAAACAACCCATCAAGTACATAATCCCTTGCCACATATACTTTACTATTAGACAAAATAAGTTCATATGAATCACTATGTAGAATCTATACTTATCGAGTAGTGAATTAAACACTAGTTTCTTACAAATTTTTGGCATGTACAAAATATTATTTAGAGTCAACTCTTTATCATAAGTCATCTTCAGCATCACCTTGCCTTCACTAAGGATCTTAGAAGTGGCAGAATTACCCATGAACAATTTCTTTCTATTCTTAGAGATAAAGGTAGAGAACATCCCTTAGTTTGAGTATATGTGCTTAGTAGCACTAGTATCTATTCACCATTCTCTTAAGTTGGGCCCCATCAGGTTCACCTTAGACACTATAATACAAAATTCAAAAACACCTTAGGTAATATTATCTACAATATTAACCTCATTGCTTTTTTTCTTCTTTGGCAACCTACAGTCGATAGATTTATGACTCATCTTGTTACAATTATAACACTTACCTTTGAATTTCTTTTTTAAAAACTCTACTTTTTGGCCCAATTTAAACTCTTTATCATATTTATTTTTCTTTTTCTCTGAACTTTGTCCATGCTCAACAATATTTTCCTTAGCCTTAAAAGGAATGAATCCTCTCTTGTATGAGTTTCTATTATCTTTTTTGATGTGAAGTCGAACAATTAGCAATTCAATATTCATTTTCTTTCATTTATGTTTAAGGTAGTTCTTAAACTCCTTTCATGTAGAGAGTAACTTTTTAATCATAGTAACTACTTAGAAGAATTCACTCAAGTTCATCCTTTCATGCAAGAGGATTCTTGGGTCCTATTATCATTGGACATATTGGTAGGAACCAAAATGAAGGTCACAATAATGATAGTAACTACTTAGAAGAATTCAAGTTCATCCTTTCACGCAGGAGGCTTGTTTCCATTGGACATATTGGCAGGAACCAAAATGAAGATCACAATAAAGATTAATATTATTTTACTTTTATTCTTTTAAATCCTCTAAAAATATATGTATAGTTTTTCTATTTAAGTTTTAGTATTTGTCATGTGCAAAAAGCGTCTCATGCCACTCTTTTACCATTATATGATTAAATAGTACAATATATACTCTTGAATTATTCTATCTTTTTTCTAAGTAGGATAACACACATTTTTAATTTTTTATTTTTTTTACAGCATAAGACTAACTTTGGCATCAAAATCTCATTCATGCATGCTCTATTTTGCATGCTATGAACGTACCAAATTGTAGTCCTCATATAGGAAAATATGAATTTTGGTCTCATTTCCACTTAACCTGTGGACAAGGATGATCCATGCTTTAAGTAGATATAGATAATATGCATCGCCCATTGTTGGCATTTCAGTGGCCTTTCCAATGAATAGGTAGGTGGATTTCGTTTCCTTTTGATCGCTTTTCCAACATTTTCTGCTTATCTTCAAGCTTTTTTGCGGCTATAGTGTGTTTTTGTATTACCATATATGCTGAATTAGTTAATTATAATTCAATTGTTTTATGTTAGAATTTTAATGTGGGCTAATATTAATTATTGGTTTGTTTTAATTTTTTATAAAATGGACTGAATAATATAATTTATTGATTACTGGGTAAGCCTAATTAAATTGTGATCAAATGAGTTATAGACTTATGACACATTTAGTGGGCCGATATAGAATACGCTCATGTGTAGGCCTAATTTAATATGGAATTGTGATAGGTGGGTCTGTTAAAATCATTATAAATAGGCTAAGTCCCATCTCCTACCTTCTAACTCTAACCCTAGCCGCTACACCCATTTATAGTCGTCTTGAGAGAAGGTCAAGGAGAGGAAGACTTAGCTTTCAATTTTCATTCTTTTGATCTATTTCTTTTGTGTTTAATTTCAGTGGTTGAAATTATGGCTCAAAATAATTTCGGATCTAACGCGCAAACATGTATGAAATTCATTTCCGCTTAACTATTTGTTGGTGTTCTAAATTCATGTACTAGATCCTGAATAAATTTTTACATATGCTATCAGAGCCAGGGATTATACATGATTTAGAACCCTAAATATTTTGTATTGATAATTAAATTATGAGTCTATTTACTTGTTTTATTCGAAGAAGGGATTAATTAAAAAAAAATTAGATCCTAAATTATATAGGGGAGGGTCGGCAGCGGAGGCATAATCGGTTTCTTCGAGGATGAGGAAACGTGACAATAACACACTTTGCTATCAACCGTCCACTGGTCACAGGTAGATTATAATAGTGTTGCACGAATCCTAACATCATCAACACAGGATCCTTACTTTTATGGGACCTTATGGATTTTTCAATGTGGAAAATATGAAGAAATTGCCAATTGTTATTTTTCTAAATGATCCCTATATCTTGCAATTTTATTTCAATGATTATATATATATATATATATATATATATATATATATATATATATATATATATATATATATATATTTGTGTGTGTTGTATATATATATTTGTTGGAGTATATATTAGAGATATATAATAAATTAGAAAAAAAATATATAAAAA
>CATIWR010553367.1:0-12629 GCA_949677035.1 Omphalea diandra | reverse complement strand
GATAAGGGAAAGGCGCCGAGATGGTTGACCGAAAAAGAATTGGGCAGGCGTTTCTTAGACGGGATCTCCTAAACCTTTGGACAAGCTGACGTGGAGAATGTTTCGTCCCACGTGAACATGTCCCCCCTAATCCACAGGCGTCTCGTCGTGGATCGTGAGGGGTATCGGCTGGTGCATGAACCGCCGTACGTGGGACCTACCCACAATTTTGCCCGTTTTGGAATTTTTGGTCTCGTCAATAAGATTGAAAATCAGATCCACGGATTGGGGGATATGTCAAATTGAGAATTGAATTATTGCTTACTTCACTTAAACTGTAGTTGGTTTTCAATTTTTTGAATATTATAAATATAATTTTACTTTTTTGATTTTTTTTCTCTATTTTTGATAGGGATTCTACAGTGATTTTTTCCTTGACTTTTTAATTTTAAAATTTAAATTAGAATCAATCAAGTTAAAATTTGAAAAATTAATAAGTTCATTGACCAATTTAATTTTAATAACATTGATTTTATGGTATAATGATAAATCCTATATCCAATTGGATGTATCCATTTAATATAATTAAAACACGTTGATTGAATATAAATAGAATGATAATCACAATTAAAAAATAATAATTCATTTTTCTATACAAATATAATTATAATCAATTATTTTAAATTTATTTTAAAACTTTAAAATTTAATATAAAACTCACATACTAAAATCCTTTCAAACTGGATGTATGTCAGAGCAAGAATAGTAATTAATAATTATAGTTGTCTCTTCTTTACCTATCCAAAACCATATTATTATCGTTGAATCAACACGTTATTAGTAATTCTTTTAGAAACAAAAATAATTATTACATCCTTCCATTTAATTCAATGTTATTTAGTAACGAAATTAAGAAGATTGCATCAAAGAGTAAAAAAAAAAGTTAATTGAGTTTATGTGTAGAGGAGTAGCCTTAGGGTTTATTCGAGATAGCTGATAAATGTAGCTGAGTTGATAGTTTTTAATTGACAGCGATTTGATATCAAGTGTTTCATAAATTATGTTTAGCAATTGTTGTTAATTTATAAGATGACTAATAAGCGTACATTATTAATATTTATATATGGAATTAAATGACTTAAAATTAAAATTTAATAAAATAATATATTTTTCATATATACTAATAAAATATAATTTTAAATTTAGAATGCTATAATTATTATTATTTATTATTAATATTAATCAGTATACGTTAATATATTTTTAGCAATTAAAAATCCTACATATGATTTTTTATAAAAATTATATATAATAATTTAATATGAATTATTTTTTACATAAATAATTAAAATATTATAATTCATAGTTGATACTTAAATAATAAAAATTTAAGAATAATAATAAAGTAAAATAATTTTGACTTTTTTTAAAAACTATAGATATTAATAAAAAGTTTTAAATAAAAGCTGATAAAAACTACAATGGATTAGAGTTATATCTACTATCAACTGCTATTTTGTATGATTCATGAAATATGTATTTTTTAGCTATTGAATAACATTATAAAGAGTGACAAATTGGTCAAAAATAAGCTCGCAAAAAGCTTTTCTCGTAATGAGAGAACAAAGCCAGTGGTCGGACTGAACGGCATGCATCTCAGACTTAATGGGCCGTCAAGCAGTAGGCCTTTCTTAATTGAGCACCAAGTCCTGATGACGGATGAGAGGCACAAACTCATTTTCTTTGGGCCCAATCAGCTAAGAACTATATATAATAAATAGTAGCCCATTTTCTATTTTATTCTCATAATCTTATTAGTGGAAGAGGAATCAAATCTTCCCTACTTTTTCAAGAACAACTAAATCTTAATCTTAAACTAGTTGAAGTTCACGTACAAAATAGTTCCTATATCATGTAAAGTTCTAGCAAAAAAAATAAAAAATAAAAATGAACTTTAACAATTTTGTGATTTTGTAATTTATGGTAATATTTTATCGGATGTAATAGAATATAATCAAAAGAAATTTTAGTTTAATAGTTCATAAGATCATTGTTATCTACTTTTTTTTCCTAATAACCACGATAATGTATAAAATTAAAAGTTAAGTATCGAAAAATTACGCATTGAATATAATAAATATTAAAATTTTTAAATGTCAAATCTGATTAATTTATTTGATAAGTATAATACTGAAAATCATTAAAATTCTTAATTTGATATATTTAAATTTGCAATATTAAATTTTAAGATTTAACTATCAAATATATATTTGAATTTACTAAAAAATAAAAAAATTTAGAAACAACAATTATATAATGAAAATATTTTTTCATAAATGTATAAAAATAATAGCATAAAGACAATAATAATTTTCAAATATAATAAGAGTATAAAAGTCAAATAAATTTTTTTTTTGTTTGTTAGTGATAATTTAAAAATATATTAAAGGCATAAAAATCATTCTACTAAGTATATTAAAAAATTAATAATTTAGTATTTTTAGTATAATTTTCAAATTAATTATTTTGACTTACTATTCTAAATGGTTTTTTTAACTTAATTAAAACTTTTAAGTTTAGTTCATATTATCAAATACCTTAAAAATAATAATTACTGAAAATTTTGATTTTAAATAAAATAGATTATGAAACATTACTTCAATCTTAATCTTAAATTAGTTGGAGCCGACAATATAAAATCTTTTCTTATGTTCCATAAATGAAATGTGACAATATAGTTTCATGCTTGCTATCACTTAATCTATCACAGTCATCTTTCCTTATACAAAGTTGAAACCTGCTAAGGAGGTGGGGGAAGAGATGGTGGCTGATTTGGAAAGCCGCCCACTTATGGCGAGAATTACAGAGAACAGTGAAAGGTAAGGAGAGCGCGGAAGGGACACGAGGTGAGGTGGGAAATAAGGAAACAAGTCGAAACTGTGCAACTGGAGGACCTTATAATTGCAGAAGTTAAAACGTCGTCGTGTAGAATGAGAGGAGGGAAGTGGAACTTTAGCTAATCAAATGGACCAAGTGATGATGGGCCAAAATACGTGATTAGGGTGGTGTCTGATTCTTAGGCCCACCAAGAGCAATGAGTGCTCTCAGTTGGAACTGTAGGGGGCATTAGAACCCACGGGCAGTCTCAGTCCTTAAAGACTTGGCAATCCAAAATAACCTGAAACCATTTGTGGAAGAGACAAGTAAGAAGTGCTTAAGGCCTAGCTGGCTCTGGAGGGCTATCAGTTTACCTGGGATTAGGAGGAGAGGGTCACAGGATTGGATTGAAGAAAGACTTGTCAGAGCTTTTGTTTCTGCGAATTGGTTATCTGTTTTCCCATCGGCCAAACTCACAAACCTGGAGTTCTCTTCTTCATATCACATGCCGATTCTCTTAGAGCCTGTGACCAAGAGTCAAATGGCGAGAGTCCATTAGTTTTGGTTCGAGAACGCTTGGTTACATGAAGGGGATTGCAGGGAAGTAGTTAATCGGAGGAGGACTGAGAATGTTGCCAGGGATATTCAGCATAAGATTGCTAATTGTGGTAAGGGGCTTGGCAAATGGGGACGAAAATTAATAGCATATTTCGTGATAGACTAGCCAGAAGTAATACTCGCCTTAAGACATTGCAGGGCAGAAGGGATGCTTTTTCTGTTACTGAGTTTAAGGAAGAGCAACAGAAGGTATTCGTGATTTTAGAGCAGAGGGAGATTTATTGGAGACAAAGGTCGAAGAAGCTTTGGCTAAAGGAGGGCGACATAAACAGTAGATATTTCCACGCTTCGGCTACCACTAGAAAGAAAACCAATTCTATTTCGAGATTGAAAAATGAAGCAGGGGACTGGGTGGAGTGGGAGTCTGATTTAGGGGGCTCTCATCACTTCTTACTTTCAATCGATTTTCCATTCCCAGTGTAGCATCAATGCGGAAGTCCTAGAGTGTGATCCTAGGGTTATTACTAATGATCATAATGAGCATCTTCTTAGACGTGTTTCAGGGGCTGAAGTGAAGGAGGCTCTATTTCAAATGAACCCGGACAAATCCTCAGGGCCAGATGGTATGAACCCTGCATTTTTCCAGCATTTTTGGGGAATTATGGGACCTGATATTGTGGAAGCTATTAAACAGTTTTTTGAGTATGGTTCTTTGCCAGTAGGGTTGAATGAGACCAATAGTGTTAATCCCAAAAAAGAAGAGTCCAGAGGTGATATGAGATCTGTGCCTTATAGCACTCTGTTATGTGCTTTACAAAATTTTGGCTAACGTTCTAGCCAACAGGCTGAAACCAATTCTTTCGCACATCATCTCAAGTTCTCAAAGTGCCTGTATTACCAGAAGACTTATAATAGATAACATCATGGTCTCGTTTGAAGTTATGCACTATTTGAAGCCAAAGCGGCAAGGGAAGGATGGTTTTATGGCGTTCAAGCTCGACATGAGCAAAACGTATAACCATATTGATTGGGAGTTCCTGAAGGTGGGTAATGGGTGAGATGGGTTTTGCAGGTGGAGGGGAGGAGTTTATCTTAATGTGTCTGTCGTCAGCCAGGTACAAAATTTGTTCGAATCATACCGATATGGCTCTCATTATCCCGAAAAGAGGTCTGAGGCAGAGGGATCCACTTTCCCCCTACCATTTCATTCTTTGTGCAGAGGTTTTGACGGCTTTGATTAGTCACTGGGAAAATTGGGGTTGGATTCACGGGTGGAAGGTGGCGATAATAGCACCTTCGGTTTCACATCATCTGTTTGCAGACGATTATTATCTATTTTGTAAGGCGAATGAGGCAGAGAGTTGGATGATTTTTGACATCTTGAAAATCTACCATCGTCAAGTTGTCAACTTTCAAAAATGGTTTGCTCGCGTTAGCCTGTGTTTGGATTGAGGTAAAATAAGAAGAGAAAAAAATAAAGATAAAAACTAAATAATTATAACAACTTTTTACTGTTTGAAAACAAAAAATATTTTTTATTTTATTTTCTCTATTTTTCTTCTAAAATAAAGAGAAATTATGATAGTTAAAGAAATTTATGATAGATTTATATATTTGCCTTTAATATTTTTTATTGAAGATGGAAAATGTATTTATTTTTTCTCCTTTTTCTTTAACCAAACACAAGGAAAAAAAATAAATGAAAGAAAATAACATTTATTTTTTTCTCTTTACTTTTTTATCCAAATACAAAAAGAAAAAATATATGATAGAAAATAAAATTAATTTTTTTCCCCTCGAACATTTTTCCAAATATGGGGTTAGGGCTAATGTTTCGGTGGAAAATAGATAGTCTATTTGCCAGTTGCTGGGTGTCTTAGAGGTTCGTCAAGCTAGTAGCTATTTGGGTTTGCCAAACATGATAGGGCGGAAAAAGAAGCAGTTCCTGGGTTATATCAAAGAGAAGGTGCGTGGGCGTGTTCAGAGTTGGAAGAGTAAATTTATCTCTAGAGCAGGAAAGGAGGTTCTTTTGAAAACCATAGCTCAAGCGATGCCGAATTATGCTATGAGCATTTTCTTGCTGCCCATGGATATTTGTAACGACCTTGAATGGTTAATGAGTGCTTATTGTTATTGGTGGGGTAATGGCAATAATGGGAATAAAGGCATTTCTTTAATGAGCTGGACCAACATGTGTTAGCACAAGCACAATGGAGGGTTAAGTTTCAGAAACATCAGGGATTTTAACCTGGCTCATTTAGGGAAGCAGGGATGGCCAGTGTTCACTAATCCAGATTCTTTAATGGCCAGAGTTTATAAGGCGAGGTATTTTCCTTTCTGCCCAATGGGGTTCTAACCCAAGTTATATTTGGCGCAACATTCTCTCAGCTCAGGAGTTAATCCAGATTGACAGCTATTAGTATGTTGAATGATCCATGGTTGCCTCATGCCTCTAATCCTTTTGTTGGGTCCAATAGGCCTCAGTTGGTGGGGCAAAGGGTTAAGAGCCTTATGGAAGTTGTGGTGGCGCAGAGGTGGAACGAGGATTTAGTCAAAGAGTTATTTAATGACCGTGATAGCTCATTGATTCTGGCGATTCCTTTGAGTTATGCGAAGAAAGTTGATAATTGGCAGCAAGTTATCATTGAATCAGATGGTCTTGTAGTGGTTCAAGCCATTCTTAGTTCAGAAGTTTATGACTCTAACGTTAGGCTTAATCATCCAAGACTGTAAACAGCTCATGTCGGATTTACAATCTATTGTCATTCGCTTTGTTAAACGATCTGCAAATAGGGCAGTCCATGACTTAGCAAGGGCTGCTTATTCTATGTCAGGTTGTGTGTTCATGGGAGGATAGTAGTCTAAGTCTTATATCTGATGTAATAGTCAATGATTTAATTTGCTAATGCATTTTTCATTTTCTTCAAAAAAAAAAAGTTGAAACCGGCTAAATGCAAATATAACGTAAACCAAAGCTTTCAATAAAGTGGTGTTTAGATCCTCACTTTTTGTATATATAAAATACAAATGAAAATAATTTAATCTTTCTCTGCTTATGCTATAAAAAATAATTTTTTTAAAAAGCTATTTTTTAATTGAGAAAAATATTTTTTAAAAATATATTTGATGATATTTAAAATGTGTTAAAAATATTTTTTTAATCTATAAGATTAGACCATATATAATTTCATATTTATATTATTTAATAGTAAAAAATGACTATATTAATAAATATAGTCATTAATAAATGTGTTTATATAATTTATTTTTTATTTTAATGAATTTGTCAAAATTTAAAAAATAACTTCCATTTTAAATAGAAAGTCGTGTTTTTTAAAAATGACTTTGTTTTATATTGATAAGGAAAAAATATTTTTATTGATCAATTTTTTAATATGTTAAAATAAAAAATATATAAAATATTTTTCAGGACACAAATGTAACCTTCTCTCTCTCTCTTTTCTCACTAAACACAATAAATCATTTTAATTTGTTGGGCAAAATCGCAAAATAGTCCCCTCATGTAAAGGTCAAACAACAACAAAAATCATGAACTTTTAACAATTTTGTAATTGTATCACCAAACTTTTAGCTGTGGTAAATGTATTAAGTTGCTATTTTTTTTTTTGGATATTTCTATCATAATCTAATTTTTTAACTAAATTTGATTTGAAATTGTTAACTTTTTATTTGAAATTTATTTACAATGCTTGGGATTATTGGTAAAAAGGAAAAAATATATTTTAAGATATATGAAATTATCAAAATTAAAAGTTTGTGACAGAATTACAAAAAGTTCATGTATTTTTTGACATTAAACTTTTATGCAAGACCTGCACATTCCTATAAAAATGATCCTTCCAAGTACCTAAAATTAGTACAAACTATTCATAGTTCATGAAAATGTCGAACAATTGAGGGCAAAGAAAACAGAACCCTTTAGGGTTGGTACTTAGAGTTGGGCTAATTCTGGGTTTGAAGAACTGTGGTTTGTTTAAGGTTTGGATGTTAGGCGACAAACAGAGAAAGAGACAAGCAGTGGTCCACAAAAGCAGCAGTGAAGATGAAGAAAAGTGGTCCAACTTAGCTCAATCTGTTGAAGTGAATGAATATATCAGCGTTCAGCATCAACTGGTCTACTGGAGTTCACGTGTCTGCTCTTCCATGATTGCTTCCATCTTCTCAAATTTCCCATAAAAAATTCCATGTGCGTTTCATGGTTAATGATAATATCGTCTCATAAATCTCTAATTTTTTGATTGAATCCTGAGTTGTTGAATACACCTCAACTAGTGAGCTACCATTTTCAGGGAGTGTAATCTTTTGTTATTATTTATTTGAGTTGGATTTGGGACGTTAATATTTATAGCAATAATTTTTCAAATGCATTAATACAATATAAAAATTGAAATTGTCTAAAAAAATTTAATCTATGTTAATATATAAATTGATTTAACTTTGAATGCATCAATCCGATTTGTGAATATACTTCTAAAATTATATATTTATGATGATCCAAAAATTCTCCATCCATCTATCTATGAAATATTTTGTTCATTGGATGCTTGTATGAACATATATTTTAAGATCCTAGTTGCAAGTACAAGGAAAATTAGAATATCTAAACCTGTTGGGATATATATTTCAAGATCCTGGTTATATATTTCAAAAATTGTCTACGCAATAAAATGTATTATATAAACTATTCAATAAATTACTTATAAAACAAAAAATTTTGCATAAAATAATAGCAATAATATTAAGAACAATTAACTATAATATTGTTTCCACACTAATTTTTTTTTGTTAATATTTTGAGTAACACTTAAAATATTTGAATGATAGTTTTAATTTGATGTGTAATTTATCTATTTCGAATGATTTTTATATTGAAAAATTCAAGATGATGACAAAATTATTATAAGATAAAAAAATTATACAAATAATTCAAAATTATAATTTTTGAATGATGTCAATAATGATTTCGTTAATATATGTATAATTTGATTATCACATTAAATGATTTTTACCCAAAAAAATGTTTAAGACAATAATAAAATTCACATAATGACACAAAACAATGAATAAATTATACACATATTATAAAGTTTAATATATAAATTTTTAAAGATTCGCTTGTTACTTTTCCCCTCATATATGCAATGAAAAAAACATTTAGGACACTGCATGACCCTACAATTCATCCATATATATGACATACATTGTAAAACCTTGTCTTGATGCCTTAAACGAATTGTTGAAGGGCCAACCTAATTCGTAACTCACTACCCACCAATTGGGATATTTCAAACTTCAAGTGTGGTGAGAAGAAATTTTTTTTGAGTATGATTATAGAAGGCATTGAACCATTTATAATTACAATTATTTAAAGTTGATGTACACCAAGGTCTTAGTAATGATTGGGTGGTTTTAGTTGGTTTAAGGCCACAAGAATTGATCACAACTAGTCTAAACTAATGTGCACGAAAAGGGCATTTTCCTATTTTCTATAGCTCAACATTCGAAGCCAGTGTCTATTCTTTTGTCTTCCACATGTTTTGGGCAAGTTCTCCGCTTTTTATACTCTATATAATAGTGTGCTTATAGTGAATAATTAGTATATCTTTTAGAAGGCAATAAAACAAGTTCCACTTATCAATATTAGGGTACGTATCTTAAAGCTACCACAGCACATGGTTACACATAAATTCCTTACTGCTTTCATGTGCTTTGTTTTTTATCTTGTCTTAATGAATGAAAAGCAAAGGGCCATGGATGCCAGAGAATTCCCTTTAGCAAAATTCCAAAAACTTTCTTGAAATATTGTTTATCTTTTAGCTTTCTGTGTCATTTAGTTCTTGTATCTCAAAGTTTTAGGAATCCTCCTCAAAATTCTCTAAGTCTTGTCATTAAAACCTCATTGCCTTAACTTATATGCTTCTCCTTATGTGCTTTTTTCAGATTCTTCTCATACTCTTCTTTAGCTATGCAAGCATTTCGATATCCTCACATACAGATTATTCAATTTTTTTAATAAAAATTTTGTGAAAATCCTCAATGAGCGTATCCAAACATCTTAACAATATTGATACCTTCATAGCACGATTTTTCATAGATTACTCCTAATATATATATATATATATATAAGTGAAGGATATTTAATTGAAATTTTGATTTAGAATAGTGGCAAAAAATTATTTGGGACATTTGGAGTGGCAAAAGTTTAAGAAAAAGAAAAAAATTTGCAATTTTGTGATTTATACTAGTTCAGAGCAATTTAAAATTTTGACTCAGAAAGACCATGATTCCATTAGAAACAACACAACAATCAAAACTCACTGACTTTGGCTATAATGTTTGTCACTTTTCTATGAAATCCCATCATTTAGGTCTCAAAAAATGAGTTTTTCTGTTTTCAATAATTTTTATTTTAATTATAACTTTTAGTAAGGAGCTCCATTATGAGTACAATTTGTCTCATATTTCCTATTTTAATTAGGATGTTAATTTGGTTTTTTTTTTTTGTTGTTTGTAGTATTCTATAATTTCGGGGTTTAGAATCTATTTAAACTTCAATTTTCACGTTTCAAAGACAAACAATAATAATATTATGTTCAGAAGCCTAATTGATTATTTTTAGAATTGATAACGCTGCGTTAATCTCTTGCACTATAAGGCAACATCGATGACCATGAAGATATTATTTAACCAATGGTATAGTCTTTTCGACTCGTGAAAACATCTCATGGACATAGTAAGCTAAAGATACAAAATTAAATTACTATATATTTGGTTTGCTAATGTAGTGACACATTGTTGAACCCTTTTATTTGTTAAAGCTTAATTTTTAACTATAAATATTTTTTTTGGCAGCATTTATGGTTTCTTCACAACTTATACAGGGAAAGATTGCATATGGCCCTACAACAGCTTGGATATCACATGAAGCATTTCATAAAGCTGATCAGAAATACGGTTACCAGGATGTGACGATACAATCATTTACAAATAATTCCAGTATGCCACCCTAGCTAGCTAGCTGCCACTTGATGCAAAACTTGTTTTACTTTATGTTCATTAATTGATTAACGTTCAGCTTATCTTACAGTTACTGAAAAAGTCAGTCATCCTATATATATTTAAACTGGTGCTTTGGTTTTTTTGCAGAAGTTTACTTAAAAAAAAAACAAAAGCTTGACAATTCCTTTCAACTAATTATTAGCTTATAAAAGCAAAGCAAAATGAAAATCAAGAAGAAGGTATGCATGGGCATGCCCAAGTTATTGAGTACTGAAAAGTAGTTCAGATTAAAAGAGGGAAAGATTAATGGTGGATGTCTGTCTGATGGCATGGTTAAGTGGTCTACTTTACCGTGGGGCTAGAGGATTGGGAAGCACTGGCTAGTACTGTTGTAAGGGAACAAAAGGTCCTATATGCATATCACGTGTATTGGTACAGTGCAGCAAGGAGACTTTCCATATCCTTAACTAAGCAATTAAAGGAAAATACTAGTGTATTGGCATGGGCCTGTTCCTGTTCCTTCTGCGATGAACCTTAATATTTTATTAAGTACTTAACACCATGCCATACATATAATTCGGCTTAATTTCACCATTGCCTGTCAACTTACAATTTATAACAGTATTTTCTTTAAACGGAATTTTATAATGCAAATATATCTGGACTTATATTTAATGAACAAAAATATCATTTTGGGTATTTTAATTCACTGAAAAGCTAATTAAAGGCCACTCGAACGTAAAAGTCAGGAATCAGTTAGACGGCCATTTATTCTCTCCCTTCCTTATCTTTTTCTAGCACGTAAAAAAATAAATTTACTTTTCATTTTTTATTATAAGTGTTTTACGTGTATAGTAAAGACAATGAAAAGAGAGAATGAGTAGTCATGTATTACTCATTCATGACCATGTTCAAGTGGTATTCTAATTAGAAAGAATATTCTTATTCATTAACTATTATGAGTTGTAAGTTTAAAAAAGATGAGTAAAATTAAGCCCATATAATCCTCAAGCATAAGCCAATGAACTTTAACTCATTCTTATTTTAACATTCTCCAATTACATAGTCGGTAATTTGAAACTTAAGTCATCTTCACATTGTGAAATTATAAATTCGAAAATTTTTAGCGACTAATTAATGGGTAAAAAAAAAAAAATCTTTATGCCCCTATAGAGCAGTGAATATCTCAAACTGATCCTGGATAAGATATCCTAGCAAAGTTTGAAGAGAGAAAGACAAAGCCATAGAGGGAAGGAGAATGTTTATATATCAAGATCACTTCCCTAGCCACATATGGAAGTTTGTGGGTTAGAATATAAATATAATAATTCGCATATATATGCATATATGAGCCCAAATTTAAGCTCAAAAAGACGTGTTGTACCAGCCAACATATGTAGAAATATATAAAATGGTGTTGGATGAGAAACAATGGCCTAGGAAAATGAAAGGAGCATAGAAATATATAGAAATGTGATGACCCGCAAACTCTTGGTGTCTTCATGTGAGTATATCATATGGACATTACTAGTAGCTAGGAAATGTTACATTATATATATAGCATTTATGCATTGCTCAATTTGTCTCATTTTTAGGCTTATACTTATTATATTTATATAGGAGCTTTGGCTTTGTTGAAGGCGCATGAAACATGAGGTAATGACGGAAAGAGGTCTGCCTTAATTAACTGATTAATTATAAACAGTTGAGGGGGCAAAGAAAATTCTTTGTAGACTTCGGAAAATGACCATTCTTTTGTCTCATAATCAATGCATACATAACTTTTGGAATTTTGGCTGCAATAAGTCATTTTTAAGATGGACCCTTATTTAGAATCACTTGTCATTTAATTTGTTGTTTTCTACTATATATTAAATCTAATTATATAAAACGTTATTCAATGCAAGCGAGCTTATATATGCTTAATTGAGCGATCAATCATTAGTAATTAGATGAGAGTGAAATTTTTTTTTCATCCATTTAAATTTAGCTTTCACACACTAAATAAATATTTAAGAATTTATATCAATTTATCATGTGGTAATAAATATCTTTAAAATTACAAAATTTTGAGCTTCAACAGAAATCAACCCCCCCCCGCGGGGGGGGGGGGGGGGGGGGGGGGGGGGGGGGGGGGGGGGGGGGGGGGGGGGGGGGGGGGGGGGGGGGGGGGGGGGGGGGGGGGGGGGGGGGGG
>CATIWR010553336.1:0-10767 GCA_949677035.1 Omphalea diandra | reverse complement strand
GTGTACATTAAATACATATGAAATTATATATGTATGATGAATAAACCTTAATGTGTATGCATTTCTGAACATGAAATGCCATGATTTGCAACTGAAGACGATAGTTACAGTTGGTGGTATCAGAGGGTTCAAGCACACGCGGGACAGACGTGCAAATCCCGGTGTGTATGACATCGCGGGGCCGAAGGGCAAATCCCGGATGTTGAATGCTCTGATAGGTACCAGCTGTAGCCACATTGTGACGTTACAAATTGTGGTATCAAAGCTGATTTACAAATGAGAATAATGGATGTCACAGTTATTGGTTTGACAAATGAATTTAGATGTTACAGTTTTGGTATCAGAGAGGGCTCAAGCATACGTAGGGCAGACGTGCAAATCCCGGTGTGTATGACATCGCGAGGCCGACGGATAAATTCCGGATGTTGAGTGCTCTGATAGGTACCGATTGTAGCATTACAAATTGTGGACATGAATAGTATGAGTTTTGTAAATGAACACGGTTATCACAATTTATTGGTATCAGAGCAAATATGAATACGGTCGTTACAGTTTATTAGTATAAGAACCATATGAGTTATGTCAAATGAAAATGGATATCACAAAATATCCCTTAACTTTTAATTTATTGAAACCCTTAATTTTTCTAATCCAATATGCCATGTTACCAAAGCATATCCTGGTGTACCAAAAGAATTTTCAAAAAGAGATCTAAACTCAATGCCAAAATAGTTACACACACACGTGTATGTATATATATATATATATATATATATATATATATATATGAATGAAATTTGAAGTGCATGTTTATTTAGAGGGTCGGCGCGTGTTTACGGAGAAAAATTTAGAATGATCCGGTGGCCAGGGCTCAACAAGTGCGGCGGCGTGGAAGATGACGTGGGAGCCAGAGAATGCATCCAGCAGGGAGCGGTAGTTGGTAACATCACCGTAGGCGATGTCGAAAGAACCACTGGAGGAGGGTGAAGGGAGAGACGAGACGTCGCTGGTGGGACGAACTAAGGCCCGGACAACGTGGCCTTGCTCCAGCAGACTGTGCCAGAGTCTTCCACCTAAGCAACCGGAAGCGCCAATCACCACCACTTTCATATTTGCTAATGCTGCGAATGTACGTTCGTTGTAGTTTATTTTATTTAAACACCTTTACATATTCTTTTTTTCAAAAAAAATTATAACGTTCAAATTCGTAAACATTGATATAAATACATATTCTTAACAAAGTCATACAATTTTTTATTTCAAATTAAAATATAAATTCATAAAATTCAATTAATATAATATTAAAAAATGTGCAGGGTTGTGCAGACTCTTGCCGATGCTGTTTCAAGTGAGGAAGCCTCGTATTAACTCTTTTTTTGGATAGAATTGAAAAAAATAGGAAAGAAAATAAGATGAAAAATAAGTAATTATTATAAATTTTTATTATTGAGAAATGAAAGAAAAAAATAATTTTTTTATTTTTTCTAAAATTGAGAAAAAAATATAATAATTAAAGAAATTTGTAATAAATTTAAATATTTATTTTTGATACTTCTTTGTTAAAAAAGAGAATAAATTTATTTTTTTTCTTTAACTAAATATAAGAAAGAAAATAAATAATAAAATTTATTTTTCTTTCTTTTTATCTAAATATAAAAAATAAATAAAATTTATTTTCTCTTATTATTATTTTTTCATTTCTAAATAATTCATGCTCCCTGCTGCGGTTATACGACAGCAATAAATGTAGAATTAATGCCCTGATTTTTCGTATTTACATCAGATTAATTTAAAAAAATTATTTTTCTAATATGAATAAATGAAATATTGTTTTTGTAACAAAAAGTTTAAAAAATATAAAATTTCTCATAAAGAAATATATTTTTAAATAAAAAATTTATATATGCTCAAATTAAAGCATGATTTAATTTATATATATTATTATTATTATTATTGAAACAGTTTGAAAGCTAAATCATGTTTTAAATTAAACACATATATTTTCGTATTTAAAAACGCAATTCTTTGTAAGCAAAAATTAGAACTTTAATTTAATTATATATATTATTCACTTATATTTAAATGTATATAAATTATTTTTATTATAAATAAATTTCAAAAAAATTATTATATATCTAAAAGTTTTAGAATATGCAATACACGATAGAATAATAATTTTCTTTTATTGATATAATTCACAAGTTTAAACTTATAATTTATAATCATTTAAAAAGAATTAGGATATAATTAGGTAATTGCTACTTGAAACAGAACACATAAAGTCAAAAAATAAAAATATTCTTTTAGAAATTTTGGAAAAAATCATACTGTAAGTTGAACACATATAAGTAAAAAACTTTATAGGTCTTAAACTTCTCTTCTAAAAAAGATATTTTATTTATTTATATTCAAAATTTAAATTTGTTAGATTAAGTCTAACGAGGATATACTTTTCTTAATAGTTGATTATAAGAAAAATATTAGAGTGTTATGTATTAAAAAATTATTCATTTATATTTAAGTGCATACAAAATATATTTTTATACAAAATACATTTTTTAAAAAATCATCATATTTATATAAGTGTTAGAATAAAAAATAGATTATATAACAATATTTTTCTTTTTCTAATATAATTCATGAGTTTTAAGTTAATACTTTATAATTATTTAAAGGGATTTATGATTAGATAATTTACTGGAAGTATAAATGTAGAAAGTCAAATCAATAAGTTTTTTTTTTTGAAAATTGAAAGCTAAATCATATTTTAAATTTATAGTTTTTTATTTAAAAATATTTTTCTTTGTAAGAAAATTTATAACTTATTAATTTTTTTCCTTCTTAAAAGGATATTTTATTTATTCATATTCGAAAAATGAAAATTTTTTTGGATCATATCTAATAGATTTTTTTTTTTCAATAGCTCATCAAAATAAATATTAGAGTATATTCATTCAAAAAAACTAAAACTTTAAATGCGATTATATGTATTGAGAAAAATTACACTTATATTTAGCTACATACAAAATATATTTTTCTACTAAATGAATTTGGAAAAAAAATTGATGTCTATAATTCATGAGTTTTAAGTTAATATTCTATAGTTATTTAAAAGGATTGAAGATTGGTTATAATGAGGTAATTCTTACTTGAAATAGGAACACATAAAGTCAAATCAATAAGAAAATGTATTTTTTAAGAAAAATTCAAAACTAAATCATACTTTAAATTGAACATATATAATTTATTATTTAAAATATCATTTTTTGCGAGAAAATTTATACCTTTTCAACAATTCTCTTTTAACAAAAAAAGATATTTCACTTTTTTATGTTCTAAAAATAAAAAAGTTTAAATTAGATCTGATGAAAATATATTTTTCTTCTATAGCTGATCATAAGAAAAATATTAGAATGTATCCATTCAAAAAAAATTAAAAATTTAACTTTAATTATATGTATTGAAAAAGTACTCACTTATATAAAAAAATATTTTTATACTAAAAAAATTTAAACGTAATTACAAGTGTTAAAATATGAAATATCCTATGCAATAATATATTTTTTTATTAATATAATTTATGAATTTTAAATTAATAATTTAAAACTATTTAAAAGAATTCAGGATTAGTTATAATTGGGTAATTGCTACTTAAAGTAGGAATACATAAAATTAAACCAATAAGTAAATACAGTTTTTTAGGAAAATCAAGTTAAAATATAACTTTAAAAATAAATATTTAATTTTTTAATCTATAGAATTAAAAGATAATTTAGCATTATTAATTTTAATTATATCCTTTTTTGTCCATACATATGTTATGAAATAGATAATAGAATAATATTTTTCTTTTGTTAATACAATTCATGAGTTTTATTCCATAACTATTTAAAAGGGTAAAATTAGTTATAATTAGATAATCTTTTTTTTTTTAGTATTGAGAATAAGGTATAGCAATGATGAAATTTTAACTCTAACATTCACTCTTAGATCATTTTTATTTTTAGTAAGTTTAGTTATAATTAGATAATTTTTACTTATAGTAGGAACACATAAAGTCAAACAAATAAGTAAATATATCTTTAAAAAAATCAAAAGTTAAATCATTCTTTAAATTGAATACATATAATTTTTTTATTTAAAAACATCCTTCTCTGTAAGAAAATTTGTAGTTCTTTAAACTTTGTCTTTTAGAAAGGATATTTTCATTTATTCATATTCTAAAAATAAAATTTTTTAAATTAGGTTTTATGTGATATACTTTTCTTCAATAGTTGATCATAAAAAAAAATTAGATTATATCCATTCAAAAAAATTAATATTTTAAATTTAATCATATGTATTGAGAAAAATTAGTCACTTTATATTTAGGTGGATAAAAAATATTTTTATACTGAATAAATTTTAAAGAAATTCTTGCATATCTGTAAGTACTAAAATATGAAATAGACTACATAATAATATTTTTCTTTGATTAATATAATTCATGAGTTTTAAGTTAACAATTTATAGATTTTTTTTTTAATTAAGTAATTCCTACTTAAAGTAAGAACAAATAAAGCCAAACTAATAAATAAAAGTAATTTTTTAGGAAAATCATATTAAAATAGAATTCGTTTAATTTTTTATCAAAAAAACTAAAAGATTATTGTTATTATTATTCATGCTTTTATATATATAGTATAAATATATGTAAGAATTTCTTCCATCTCTAGAAGTATTAGAATATGGCATACACTATAAAATAATATTTTTCTTTTGTTGATATAATGCATTAGTTTTAAGTTAATAGTTTATAATTTTTCTTTTGTTAATATAATTCATGAGTTTTACATTAATATTTTATAGCTATTTAAAGAGATTAAAAATTAATTATAATTAAATAATTTTATGCTTGAGGTAAAAACATATAAAATGAAACTAATAATATATTTTTTAGGAAAATCAAAATAATTTTCTTAATTTTTTTGACCAATAAAATTTTTAAATACATTTTAATTATTTATTTATATATTCCCCTCATTGATATATATAATGACAGGTTAAACCCATTAAACATTAGATAAACTAGTTTTTCTAAAAAAAAAAAAAAAAACATTAGACAAACAAAATCAAGTTAAGGCATAGCCAGAAAAGTCCCTGTACATTTTAAGCCACGAGAGAGGCCGCCAGCATAAGTAATGGCAACAACATGCTTATTGTCCTACAGAACAAAGATTATTACAGATTTTACACCTCAAGTTCCTTCTGTAGTTAACATTTTTATTCTTTTAGGAATATCACGTCAGCTTTGAACAAAGCATGGCCAGGCCTTGTTGAGATCCTCCAGCCAAGCCAAACCTCCAAACCAAAATACAAATCCCTCGTATTCACACGCTTATCGGAGTTCATATATATGCCAGTGGGATATTTTACAATCTTGATCGTAGTATGCACTTGATGGGATTAAATGGAGCATGCCTCCAGGTAGAACCATATGGTTGTCTGCTCAAGGATGCCGATGACCTTATATCCCAATCTTCAACGTTCTTGGGGACACAGACATCAAAAAGGATTTGACCAAGGACTCCATGAGCATTCATTCTTGGAGGGCTGTGCAAATGAATCACACCCTCCTTCCGTTCATCTTGCAGAGAACCAACATCCCTACCTTCGTAGTAACCTGCTGAGAGGAAATGGTCACTTGGTTGCATAGCAACTCCTCGAAAGCTCTGATTTGAGCTGCTAGCTACTTTCCTCAGCTCACAAATTGCTCCAGATACCCCGTCATGTGTTCCCTCTGTGCCCATTCTTTCTCCTTCATGTCGACGAATTCTATGGGAGTAAACTGCAGCTGCCTTACCAAGGAGCTCAGTCACAGCAGCCTTGTAGTCAATTGGATAACGCCGATAATGACCTACAACAATGATAAATCACATGGAGAGAAACAAAAAAATGCAAATATGAAGGCACCTAGAAGCATTTTCAAGTCCTAATGACAATTAAATTATAAGATTCTTGACAAAAACAAATTGAAATTCAGTATAAGTCTAAGGTAATGAATGTTTATGCACTTCTGCTATGTGATTCTGTTCATTCCAAAGATACAAGACATAGAACAGAGTTATCTAAATAAAATGTTTTAAATCATTTTCAATGCAAAAGTCAAATGAAGGAGTTTATCCATAACAACATTGACTCAAATAAGAGATAAGAGTTATCCATTACATCATTGACACTACCACAATGGATAAACATGCAGGTGTCAACTGCTAATATATGTGAAGCACAAATTATTGACAGAAAAAAGGATTATCTCAACGAATGAGTAATTGACAGCAGAATGCATGAAACAAGACAGTAAAGCACCAATACTTTCCACAGGGACATGGAAAAAATGCAACCATGGTGACAAATAAGTGCTAATACCTACATGGGGAGAGCCACTCATCATCACAAGTTTTACATCACCCCCAAGTTCTTTAAGTCTTTGACTGAAATTGCAAATAACTTGATATGAAGCCAGATCATCACTTTCTGAACACAAGAAGAGATATGGGGCCCCCATGCTCTACAATATATAGTCTACGTTAAAATGGAAAATAAGAACAGTAACAAATGCCATATAGCTATGAACTATGATCTACTCACAACAGATGAATACAATGTTTGCCAAAACTCAGCACGTTGTGATTCAAATTTGCTGAGGAAGAGAGCATCAAGTCCGTTAGAAAGGCCATTCGCCATCCATGATAGTATTCTTGGTGGATGAGACATTTTAAGAACAGATGGGTGGACAATAAATTTTCTCCCAAGATCACTTGTAAAATCCACTGGACTAGAATCATAGATATAGCCCGAAATACAGTCCCTAACAAGTCGGGCGTCATCCTTCATATAATAGAAATAAATCAAAAAGAAAAAATGCATTTGAGCACATCAACCACCAAAAAGTAGCATATAAACATTATCATCTTCATATAAATCATAGCTCAAGTAGAGTGCCAAGAAAGAAGGAAAAACTCCAACTATAGAATTGCTGAGGACAGACATACCAAATTTAGCTGTGATTCACACCTGCCCTCCATAATCTGCAATGTGAAAATAAAATAAATTCAGCTTATCCACACAAATTCAACTGTTAACATTTAAGCACAGAATTGTGAGACAGTTTACCTGAAGAACCTTGTACATACAGGCTTTTGGACCTCCAGAAAAAGACACAAATACTAGAGGGCATGGCCTCATCTTTAGCTCCTAGATATCCGAAAACAAAGTTAGCTAATTTATTATTAGATAACTAAGATCCAAGCTTGAACAGATTCAGAGTGGAAGGAGCACAGCAGTTCAAGCTAATGGAATATGGCAAAGAAAATCCACAGGGAAATGCTTGAAAAGGGAAACAGATATAGAGAATAGAGTGGAAATTCATCATATCATAGCCAAATAAACATTCATCAAATATATTAACTGACTGAATCTTGAGTCTGTATGTCTATGTGTGTGAGTGCACAGAAGTGGCATAGGAATTCGAATTATGAAGTGTGGAAATGTTTGTAAAGGGAAAAACACAGTTTACACATGGTGGAATTCCACCAAATCACATTTTTCATGAACATTCCAAACACTAACCTCAATAACGTTGTTGATAATATCAAATGCTAAAGTCTCAGCCTTCTCAGGGAAGAACCTGCGAAGATTACAAACATTATGATCCAAGTTACGAAATTAGGGTTTACTGTAAAGAAAGCAACTGTAAACAGCCTCTCGTTGCCCTAGACTATAATATCAAAACATTAGACTCTATGACATTTCAGTTGATGGCTCAGAAACTGAGACAGAAGATTGTAAGGACTAACTACAAATCAAGCAAGCATAAAAATTGTTTTTTTTTAAAAAAAAAAAAACAGAGATAAAAGTTAAATCTCCTTTAAGTGTCTTCTAAGGTGGTAACTGGGTGTCATTTTGAAACCTAGAACGAATCAAACAATTTCAGGAAAATAAATTGCTCTAGGGAAGAAAAGACGTAAAACATGCATTATAATATCATGGGTAAGGCATTATTCTTTGAAAAAACACCATATAATCATTAAAAAGAATAAAAGATTGACTTTATATCTCCTAATTCCTATATCGAACACAACACTCTCTCGCACAGATTCGACAGCACTACAATTCAGAAAATATCCTCAAACAGGTACAAATCATGCAAAAAAATTCCGAACCAAAAACCATAACTTTTCATTACCCATAAAGCCAATCTTGAAAACTCAATAAAACGAAACGAAACCAAACAGAACCAATATTACTACACAGAATCAAACACCACAAAACCCAGAACCAATATGATCATACAGAATTTCAAGGACAGAAACAAAACAGACCATTTAAAAAAGTAAACCACAAAAAAAAAAAATTACATGTTGAGAAATTGAGAATGACAAACAAGGGAATTCCAGCCCAGAGACGAGTAGAGCTCCACATAGTTGTTAACGTGCCTCTCTTGGCTGGACATCCAAGCAAACATCACCACTATCCCTTCCCTTTTCCTTTCCTTCCTTCCCCAATAATACCTTCCTCCAAATCCCCACATTTTCTCTCCTCTCCTCCTCTATTCCGTCCCCAACTCTCCAGTCTGATGACCTCAGCAACTCGGATGATGGACCATAACATAACAATTACAGGAGAATCGGAAAGAAACCAATCTATAGAGCGTCGATTTTAGAGATGTAATTATAAGGTTCTGCTTTTTGTCTCTCCACTAATTTTTATTCATTTTACTCTATTGCTGCGTTTTATATATTGTACAACAGATGGAATACCATATACTTTGCAGATTTCAATTTTCCGCAATATATCCTATATTTGTCACTCTGTAATCTCCAGCTGGCACATTAGATATGGTCCATCATAGTTATCGTGATTACTAAATTACCCTATAGGTGTGTGGTGGTGAGCTTTTGATTGGTTGATACTGTGTTGCAACCGGTGTGACCCAAAACTCTGTCAACAATCAAACCGTACACGCAACGTGAAGCGACCGCGTGTGCGACTAGTTTTTTTTTTTTTTTTTTAGGGTGGCGATTATTCATTATTGAATTGTTTTTCCCCTTTTTATATTTTGCAATTTTTAATTTATTTTATTTTAATGTAGAAACTGTCATGTTTTTTTTTTTTTTAACATGTTCTAAATGTGAACACTGCACTTAAATCCCTTAATAATGCATTAAGGAGTTATCATCAATCAATCGATCCCACCCTTAAAAGACTAGAACATGTCACCAGAATAATATTTTAAAATAATTTAATCTTATATAATTTTTTTATCTGAATTAACATTATTCTATAAGACAAAAAAATATTCTTCATCTAATAATTTTCACTAAATTGATAACAACGTTTCATCTAAAATTTTCATTTCTGACAAAAGTCAATTATTCTAATTATAAAGTTAATTTGCTTTATGTTAGTAAGTACTGAAATTTGGGGTAAAAGCTAAAAGATGTGGCTATTGGGTGGGCTGTTATTACATAGAGAGGATGAGGTTGTGGGAATGGAGGTGTTGTTGACGTGACGCGACGCCACGCAACGAAGGCATATCTTAACTGTCGTGTAGTTGCAAATATGGCGGTTGACCCGATTAAAAACGACTCAGCCAAATGCATGTTTATAGAAATACGATAGCAGTGTACAGGCAACAATATGATAACGTGGCTAAACAAATTAGTTAGAGACATATGTGGAAGGAGCACTATATTATCAATGTCAAACTCTTTATTGTTAATATAAATGAATTCTATATTTCTTTATAGAATTTTAATAATAAATTAAAAAATATTTAAATTTTATTTTTATTTATCTTTGAAATTAGTTACAATCAAATTCTATGAACATGCAAAATGAAATAATAAAAATATAAATAGTCGATTAAATTTCAATTTCTTTTTTACTTTTATCAATAAATATGTTTTTTACTATATGAATGGTGTTCTTTAAAGTAAAAAGGATCATTACCGATGCTCTAATACATGTTTATATACAAGTGAAAATGTGGAAGAGCTATTTTAGAGGTAAGTACTCCTAACTTCATCATCATTTTTTAGAATATTTTCAAGGCATTGTAATTAGAGTATCTTATTATATAACTTTTATTAATGTTTATATATAATTTTGTATATTAAAAATTGCATATTAAGTAAAAACTATACACTAAAATATAGAATATATAAAATATTTTATATTATATATAAATTATTAATTTTATTATATAATGATGTAGAATTAGATATTAAGATAAAAAAAATTTAAAATTTTTCACATTGCACATGAATTATCCATTTTTTATGTAACTATATAAAAAGCACTTTGAAGACGCCCTAGAAGGCCTTTAAAAATTGATTCAAGTTATAGAAAAAAAATTTTCTTTTATTTTTAAATTTAAATTTTAGGGTAAGTATTTATATAATAAATATCTTTAAATGCATTAAACTGGATATAAAAAAATTAATTTTTAAAGTTAGATTTTTAGAATAAATATACGGAGACAACAAATATTTTTAAATGCATCATGCTAATATAAGATTGCATCCATAAGATTTAAGGAGGTACTTAATCTTAATTAATATATGAGGTCGCTTGACGATACTACTAAATATTTTTTTTAAAGAGATAATCATCTTTTTGTTGTAATTAATAGTGTGTTGATTGGTTCAAAATTGAAATATTTTTTTAATTTTCTACTTTTTGGATTTTTTTAGTATTTTTAGTAATAGTTTGTTATTTTTTATA
>CATIWR010553326.1:0-18495 GCA_949677035.1 Omphalea diandra | reverse complement strand
TTATTGCCACTGCTTCAAATCGTACTGTTTGTCAAGTGGAAGACTGTAGGGTTGATCTCAGCAATGCCAAGGATTATCACCGACGCCATAAGGTTTGTGAAATGCATTCCAAAGCCAGTAAAGCGCTGGTGGGAAATGTTACGCAGCGCTTTTGCCAGCAATGTAGCAGGTTAGTTATCTTTGTTCCAATTAACATTTTAGAATCTTGTTGATCTCGAATCACATCATTATAGCAGCTTCTAAAGTTTGCACATTTTCACAAGAAACAATATTCTATTGTACATTGCATCGCTTAAATTTCTTGTTGTCTTGATTTGTATTGCAGTCTTGTTATCAATTGCCTTCTAGGGTATCAGTATATTATGTAGGGATTTGCTTTTTCTTCGCAGTCAGAGACAACTTGGTTTATAATTCTGGGCAGGTTTCATGTTCTTCAAGAGTTTGATGAAGGAAAAAGAAGCTGTCGTAGGCGTTTGGCTGGACATAACAAGCGGAGGAGGAAGACGCATCCTGAAACTGTAGTTAATGGAGGTTCCTTGAATGATGAGAAGGGTAGTAGCTATCTATTGATAAGTCTACTGAGGATCCTTTCCAATTTGCACTGTAAGTACATATCCCCATCAAGTTTATCTGCTTTACCAACTTACGAAAAGCAGCCGTTAGTTCTCTGCAAGATTTCTGTCAGCAATCGGTGATATTTGTGCTTTTCTTCTTAGTGATAAAATTTAATTCTGTAAAACAGTTTTCATGGTATGACATTTTTGGTTTACTCTTTGATAGCTGGACCAAGTTATTACCGACTGTAGCATTAATTCACAGGTCCAAGGCCAGTTAACTCCCCATCTTGCTTTGCAACAAATGATGAAATGTAAAATTTTGTTATAATCAACTTTTTGTCTTGCTGGATGGTCTGAAAACTTGTGGAAGCAAAGTGTCCTTACAGTACTTTACCAAAAGATGGAAAATATGAGCAGAAAGTAGTGGCTTTGTTATGTACTTCTATAGCTCAGAAATTAATCTAACTTTGGAGGTTAGTTACTTTTTGGCTGTCAATCTGTTGAGCAAACAAGAGAATGTTGATCACTTGCTCTTGCACTCTGCATTTGTTTGCAGTTATGTTCTATCACTTTTTCAAAGAAAGTGGCACTCTCTCTCTCTCTCTCTCTCTTGTTACAGTCATGTTTTCATCTAGATGGCATAAAGTAGACGAGGAGAGTAATTCTTTTACATGGAATGCAAGTTCTTATTTGTCATTTTGGTATCTTTGGTTGCTAACTGGATTCTGTGCCTTGATGTTTTAATCTTGGTTTGCTGATTTTTTCTAGTTGGAAATTTTATTTCTTTGAATTGGCACTCTCTTTCATCTGCACCAGGATAGGCTTGCATGTCCTTGTGCAGGATCTTTCTAATAGATTTTACTGATAAAAAATAGAAAAAGAGTGCAGACCAACTTTATAATCAAAAGTTTGCAAATAAGAAAATTATAAGATAGACATATTTTAATTCTCGGATTCAGATTGTGATTTCTCAACATCTTAGAGTTGGAATGTGATTTCTAGTTTGTGTTATTGTTAAAGATCTCTTTTAAGTCTTGTTGTTTGCTGTTAGTAATGGAGAAATTCTTTCTGATGAAGTCTTCTGGTTATTGTGCAATAAAACAAGTAGGCAAGTAAGGTGTGGCATGCCAGTTGGTTGCAGGTAGCAATTTTCAAATCATGGACTTAGGATGGTTGACACTTTTGCATAATTTTTCTATATCATTCTTGTGTGGTTTGACTTGCGTACTCCACTGTTGATGCTTATAGTAACATGAAATCCCATGATTAGCTGGGTTTTTAGTTTGGTACAATTTTACACACAAGTTGGTGTCGTAAAATCCTTTCCTTTCTTCCCAGGAAGGTCTTGTCATCTTGAAGCCAAAAAGTGATGTCTAGCACCATATTTAAAATTGTATTTGACTATAGTCAGTTCATTTCTATCCAAGTTTTCCCTCTTTCTTTTCATTAGTGTCATAACTGCCAACCCTATTTCATTCCACAGATTCTGACTTCTATGAATTGCAGTAAATAGCTCTGATCAAACAAAGGATCAGGACTTGCTTTCTCATTTATTGAGGAACCTGGCCAATCTTGCCAGTACAACTGATGGAAGGAGCATACCTGGATTACTCCAAGGATCTCAAGGTTTGGTCAATACTGGGACAACTGCTCGGACGATTGAAAAAGCGTCAGACATGGTTAGAAATGGTTCTGAATCTGCTGGGCCTTCTACTTCAGCTTCTAAGCAAGATCATTGCACTAATTCTCAGGGGATTCTGAGGCCTTTGGGCCAATGTGGGACTGTACCTGTTTCTGATTTGGCAGAAGAAAGAATGTTCATTAGTGATGCCCGGGGTGAACCTTCACAAGCCATATCAGGTTCACAATCCACAACATTGTTCCCCTTGCGATGCAACCTTCCAGCCAAAGGAAATGAACCAGAAGCTGCAGTTGGGAGGATCAAGTTTAATAACATTGACTTGAATAGTGTTTCTGATGGTTCACAAGATTGTTTAAGGAACGTAGGGAGGTCCATTGGTCCTGTAAATCAAGGGACAGGGTCTATAAACTGCCCTTTGTGGGCAGAGCTAGGCTTTCATAAGAAAAGTCAATTGCAGATGAGCGGAAACTCAGATTCAACAACGTCCCTGTCTCCATGTAGTTCCAGTGGAGAGGCTCAGGTATGTTTTCTTTTTCTCTGTGATTGAACATCTTTTCCATTTAAGTTTCTGCATCCTTTGAATCTCTGCATTATATCATTGGTGTTGCTAGCTCCAACTTCCTCATGCATACGTTCCTTTTTCGTTAATGTCTAATTACATTAAACTATCTATGCTTTCTCTCTTCTTGCATGCATGTGAAGTTTGTCTTGCAGACAACTATGGAACAACTATTGAATTTAGCAGGGTTGAATGTAAAAGCAATAAATCCACTATCTTTCAGTTCTAGATCTTGTGCATCATCTGCTGCTAACTTGACTATTATATATTTGGCAATGGTCATTTTGTGGCTTAGAATTACTTAACTACCTTAGATGTATCTACTTAATGTTGCTAATGTGTAACATAGTATTCAGAAGAATTGGTGGATGCTTTTGAAATTTGAATTATAAAGGAAACTGTACATAGGTGTTGCATACAGAAATTGCCATAAACTGTGTAACACTTTTCTTGTATTTCAGATATTAAATATAGCTTAAAGAAGTAAAACTGTTGATTAGTCTTTCTTGAATATTGTCAGAGTCGCACAGACCGAATTGTTTTTAAACTTTTTGGAAAAGACCCAAATGATTTTCCTGTTGCTCTACGTACACAGGTACTTTCTGACCTATTCTTCAGGTTCATATTTCTCTTTTATCGTCTTCCCCTTATGTGGCCCTTATCTGGTTTAATTATGTACACATCTCCAGATCCTTGATTGGTTATCTCGGAGTCCCACAGACATTGAGAGTTATATAAGGCCTGGCTGTATCATATTAACAATATATCTTCGTATGGGAGAACGTCAATGGGAGGAGGTATGCTTCCAGCTAACCAGAAATGTTAATTCCTAAATATTCCACATGTTTCCTGTAGATACCAGATTCTAAATTGCTAAATCCTCAACATAGAAGGATATATCAATTTTCTGTATAACCATTATCACATACAGATCTGCCTTCATTTGGGTGCCAGTTTGAGGAGGCTTCTTGATGTGTCCAATGAATCTTTTTGGAGAACTGGATGGGTTTATGCCAGGGTGCATAATTGTCTATCCTTTATTTATAATGGTTTGTTCCTTCTCTTTCTCTGCATTCACATGCTTATTTATTGTGTAAAAGAAAGAGTGGGGTGAGGAGGGAGAGAAGATGAAAAGACTGACAAAAGAATCATGATTCTCAATTGACATTTGGGATGAAAGAGAAGCACTTTGATTTGCTATATCTGTGCTGCAGGTCAAGTTGTTCTAGACACACCCTTACCGCTAAAGCACAATAAAAATTGCAGGATCTTATGCATCAAACCTGTTGCAGCAACTCTATCTGAGAGAACTCTTTTTGTAGTCAAGGGCTTCAACATTTTTCAGCCTACCAATAGGTGATTCAATACTCTCTATGCAGTTGAATTTGTTATTTTTTACTTTATCTGAAATTTAAAGACTCAAATTGTTTTGTTTGTTTTGAAAGAACGTTTTCATTCTCTTTTTGAATGGGACAAAATAGAGTAGGTTTCTTGGTAGAAATCTTCCAAAATATTAAGGTTACCATGAAATGAAGCCATACCTATGATTCCAGGTTGCTATGTGCTCTAGAAGGAAAATATCTGGTCCAGGAAACTTCTTATGATTTGACTGATACTGCTGATGGAGTCAATGAGCGTGACAAGATCCAGTGCTTGAGTTTTCCTTGCTCTATACCCAACACAACTGGAAGAGGCTTCATTGAGGTGCTAGCATATTCTCTTATTTTTATGATGTTCTGTTGTGTATTCCTTCAGTGAGCGACATGAATAGTTCTTAATTAAAGTTTTTGTATCTCTTGATTTAGCATTTTGCTGAGTCACATGCCTTACTTAGGAAAATTTTTTGGCTTAGTTGAGTTGTAATTCCTAATATTTTGTAGGATGCAAGTTATCAATATTTTTTTTTTTTTAAAAAAAAAACTCTTTCAAAGGTAGAATTGGTTTGTGGATAATGGCCATTTTGGTTTGTTTCTCTGATATTGGCGGCTTTGAAATCTATGCTTTATATAGCCTTGAATTGCCCCGCAATCTTGAAGAAACAAGTACCTTGTCTGCGACTACTGCAATTTTGACATGCCTGTCTCTCTCTCTCTTTCTCGCTGAGTGTGTAATAACCATTTATCAATATATGGAAATTTCAGTCGGCCCCGTGTAAAATAATAAGTCCATTGTTGGTGCCATTCAGGAGAGTTTAAACCTCTAAAGTAGCAAACTAAGAGATAAAGGCTATCATCAATTCCTATCTTTTATGTGTGCATGTTTTTGTATGTGTTGTTTGAGAATTTTGGTTACCAATCTCTGTCAGGTTGAGGACCATTGTTTTAGCAGCAGTTTCTTTCCATTTATAGTTGCGGAGCAAGAACTGTGTTCTGAGATTTGTGCGCTGGAGGAAGCAATTGAGGTTGCTGAGACTTCTGTTAATGTGCGTAGGCATGCTGAGAGAATAGAAGCCAGGAATCAAGCACTGGACTTTATACATGAAATGGGCTGGCTTCTGCATAGAAGTCATTTGAATTTTAGGCTAGGGCACTTGGATCCCAACTCGGGTGACTTCCCTTTCAAGCGGTACAAGTGGCTAGTAGAATTCTCCATGGATCATGATTGGTGTGCTGTGGTGAAGAAACTCCTTTCCTTTCTATTTGATGGAACAGTAGATGTAGGAGAACATTCATCAATCGAACTTGCATTGTTAGATATTGGCCTACTCCATCGAGCTGTGCGGAGAAATTGCAGACCTATGGTAGAATTATTGTTAAAATATGTCCCAGATAGGCAGTTTGGTAGATTGGGGCAGGAGCAAAAGTATGGGGGCTGTAACAACTTCATCTTTAAGCCCGATGTTGTTGGACCAGCTGGGTTGACTCCTCTTCATGTTGCAGCTAGTGTAGATAGCTCTGAGAATATATTGGATGCCTTAACAGATGATCCTGGATTGGTATGTACTTCTCTAAGTGTTATGCAAGATTTATTTTCTTTCATCTTTTTGCATCATGTTGCTTTTGCATTAAATCTTATTCCTTTTTGCACTGCTGATATTGGTGTGCCTTTGTCTAGGTGGGAATTAAAGCGTGGAGGACTGCTCGTGACAGTACAGGTTTAACACCTAATGATTATGCATGCCTACGAGGATACTACTCGTATATCCATCTAATTCAGAGAAAAATCAATAAGAGAGCAGAAAATGGGCACGTGGTGCTTGATATCCCAAGAACCTTCCTAGATAGCAATGCCAAATATAAAGATGCACTTAAATCATCGAAAGTAGCTAGCTTGCAAACTGAGAAGATTGAGATGAATGGGATGCAGCAGCATTGCAAGTTATGTGAACAGAAGTTGGAATGTGGCCAAACTAGAAGATCACTGGTGTACAGGCCAGTAATGCTGTCGATGGTGGCTATTGCTGCCGTATGTGTGTGCGCAGCTCTGCTGTTCAAGAGCTCTCCTGAAGTTCTCTATGTGTTCCAACCCTTCAGGTGGGAGTTGGTGAAGTATGGGTCGAGCTGATGTAAATCAGTGCATTTAATTTTTCCAGAAGTAGGTTAGGTTGGACGATTTTTTTTTTATTTATTTTTATTTTTCTAGAAAGTAAGATAGAAGCCCTAAAATGTGTGTGAATTCATAAGTCAGTAGAAAATCTGATGTATATGTGTTGGAAAGAATTTAATTAATAATGATAGTAATAGGAAAAATTATACTGCAGAAGTTGTTGGTGAATGAGTAAATATTGAACTGCCTCATAGCATGGGGATTTAGCAAGGGAAAAATTTTGAGCTTTATTAATTGTCATTCGATTTGGTATGGTTGTGCCATTTAGCTAAATGATATGATGAAATGGAACAGAATCGTATGTAAATTAATTTTTATGTAAATTAATTTTATCTTGGAGTTTTTAAAGAAATATCAAATTAGTTTTTAAATTATGTGAAATCATTATATTTCACTTTATGATTCTTGATTTAAGAATTAAGGAAAATAAATATTTAAATTTAATAAAAATTAATGTTTATCATTTAGTTGATTAATTTTACATATGTATGGTGTTGTGTAAAATTTTAAATTATAAGTAATTTATTAATTATTTAAATGATAAATAATTATATATACTAATAAAATTATTATTTAAATATTATAATAGATATTATAGTTTTTATTTTATATATATATATATATATATATATATATATATATATATATATATATTTATATATTAAAAAAAAAAAAAAACTTTCAAAGAGTTAATTGGATAATGTGAAATTGCGTTTCAGTCATTTAGCACACTTCAGTGCGAAGACCAACACTGAAATTTAGAGTCTACCCTTATGGGTGCATCTACCATGCCATGCTTGAAAATAACACTAGACTTCTGAAAAAGTTGTGAACTAGTATCATTTTTCATATTAATATATTTTATCAACTTATAGTTTATAATAATTTTTTTATTTATATTTTAAATTATTTTTAATAAAAAAATAAATATGTTTTATTAATTTAATAATTAATGAGGTAAATTAAAAAGATTAATTATAATTAATAAAAGTGGAATATATATTTTGAAATATTTTAAAAAAGAATAGTGAATAAATTTTTTTCCGTGAGGAGGAGTAAATATTATATGGGAAAAATAGTCAAATGAACTTCAACGCAACGATGCAGATATCATTTTCAGGGCTCGTCTCGCAGACTTGATGATAGGATAGAAGGTGGGTGTCTGCGTGCGCGTCTATGGGTCGGAAAGACGTTACAGCCGTGAAATGATAATATCGCCTATGTCTCTCTCCTTTTCTTCTTCGCTCCTACCCTTTCCTATTTCTCACACTAACAAACCCAAAAGCCATCATCATCCCAAACACTACCAGACTCTTCGATGCTCTTATTCTACTTCTAAAAAGAAGCACTGGAAGCAGGGCGAATTCCCTGGAACCACCAAAACTAGGGCTCCTAGGAGAACCCCGATCAAGAATATCAAGAAAAAATTGGATCGCAAGAACAAAGCCAAAGCCTGGGTCAACACTGTCACTGAGGCCTTGTCCGATGGCATCCTCAACAAACATTGGCTTCAAGCCCTAGAGGTATTCCAAATGCTCAAATCACAACGCTTTTACGAGCCCAAAGAAGGCACCTACATGAAACTCATTGTTCTGCTTGGCAGATGTGGCCAGCCCCACTATGCCCATCAGCTTTTCGACGAAATGCTCCAAGAAGGACTCCCACATACTTCTGAACTTTACACTGCTTTACTCGCTACTTGTTGCCGCAGCAATCCCATAGATGACGCTTTCTCCATTCTTCACCAGATGAAGACTCTCCCATTTTGCCAGCTTGACATTTTCACCTACAGCACATTACTCAAGGCATGTGTTGATGCTTCAAGATTCGAGTTGGTTAACACTTTGTATCAAGAAATGGATCAAAGATTGATTACTCCAAATCCTGTCACTGAAAATATAGTTTTTAGCGGATATGGGAAGGCCGGGATGTATGACCATATGGAGAAAGTGCTATCCGGGATGTTGGACAGCACATCTTGCAAACCTGATGTGTGGACAATGAACATTATCCTCAGTGTTTTTGGTAACAATGGTCTGATTGATTCCATGGAAAGATGGTATGAGAAGTTTCGCAATTTTGGAATCGAACCTGAGACTCGCACCTTCAATATTTTGATTGGTGCTTATGGGAAGAAACGCATGTATGATAAGATGTCGACGGTAATGGAGTACATGCGCAAGCGTCAATTTCCTTGGACGACATCAACTTACAACAATGTGACTGAAGTTTTTGCTGATGCAGGGGATGCAAAACACATGGAGTATACCTTTGATCAGATGTGAGTGGAGGGTATGAAAGCAGACACCAGGACATTTTGTTGCCTTATAAACGGATATGCCAATGCAGGTCTATTCCATAACTATTCAGTTGGCTGCAAAGTTTGAAATACCTGAGAATACCACCTTCTACAATGCAGTTATTTCTGCATGCACCAAGGCAGACGATTTGATGGAGATGGAAAGAGTTTTTAAACGGATGAAAGATAATCAATGCCAACCAGACATAAGAACCTACTCTATCATGGTGGAGGCATACAAGAAAGAAGCTATGAATGACAAGATCTATTACTTGGAGCAGGAGAAACAAAGCTTGATTGCCAATCACTCTTTTTAACTGAAAAGCTCAGTAAATGGACAATTTCTTGCAAAACTGCTACTTTCAGTTTCACCAAGTATTGCTGCTTTCTAGTCTCAGTTCAAAAATTGGTTGCCAGATGAAATTGACCATATGGTGCCTTCGGCTTCCTTTTTCCCTTGTATATGTAACATGTACAACATTCATAAGATCAAGGTTTTTAGTGCCTGTCTGCGAACTAGGGGATTGTTATTTTTAATGCAATTTTGTTGTTATTTATCCCTCATCATATTAAGCTTTTCTAAACATCTCAAGGTTACACCGATATCAGCTTAAATAATAAATCATGGATCATTGCATGAGAACAGCACAAGAAACCAATCTTTTTTTTAAAACATAACGAGGTATGTTGTATTGGAATGATATGCGCACAAAATCTCCTCGCCTCTTGATTGGCATAGGGTCAATTTACTTAGCTCATAATTCAGCTTGTTATAGAACCAATATCACTTGAGATTCATTTGAAATCAACCAACATCACATACTCCTGCAGGATTGTCTGAACCTTGTTTGAGCCATATATAAAGCTTCAACATACATATATACACAGTGTGTGTGTGTGTGTGTATATATATATATATATATTTAAAATCATTAATATTTGCATTTACTGCATAATACAAGAGAACTTACAAAACGAACATAGGATGTCCCTGCCGTATCAGTCCATATGGGTCAAAGCAGTTAGAATTTTCTGTCCATTACATTTCATTCACATGCAATTAGAAGTACAAAAACTACATAAATATACAAAAAGGATCACAGATTTGTCAGCCGTCCATATCCAGCAAGCCGCATTATTTTCAGCTTGTCATGTTTCTCCATTTATCTTTCAAATCAACCTGCAAAAATTGTTTTTGAAAAATCACGTTTGATATTAAAACACAGAGGATTATGCAAACAAGGTAAATAAGCTATGTAAGTACTAAGCAAGTTACCTCTGTCCGCTCCACAAATATGTCTCGTTTGGAGTTCAAAATGAGTTTCCAATTCCCCCTACCAAACCTACATTAAAGGAAAATAAATGTTAAGAAACAAACAAGAAGATAATCCCCTTTAAAAAGTTCCAAAATTGACATTTGGGTTAAAAGGAAGAGAAGAAGAATTTTATGCACTAATGATTGCTAAGTTTCCATAAAATTTTGTATGATATCACTTACTCCAGCACGCCTGCTCTCAAAGCATCTTCCTCCTCCACACTCCACATTTTCTTTATTCTTCTTTTAGGAAACTTTGAGCCTTCATACTTTCTCAATGGAGATACTGCTTTTCTCTTTGGGCTGTCTAAGAGAATCGCATGATTGGTTCTTCCTACCGGTGAGTCATCGATGGCATCATCCCACTATAAAGAAAATTGCAATATACAGTAAGATATGATTACAAGTCTAAAATGAACATAATGTCAAAGAGAATATAATATTCACTCACTATGAGGTAGGTTTTCATGGTGAAACCAAAAAAATAATCAGTTAGGAGAAAGAAAAGATGGAAGAACTCAGTAAGATTACTTATTTCTTTTTAGTCTAATAGTCATCCACCAAGTGCAATATATGTGCACCTGCTTCTATGATTCTAGAAACACATAAATATACAACATCAAACATCTGTAGAAACATAGCCACTTTCTTCTTCAAACTGAATTTAAATAATCACTTCCAACAATACATACAACAAATAAATACATATACATCTTCTAGAATAGTAACATGAAAAACTGAGGTCATTTACAATGAATTTGAAGATAAAAATAGCAGCTGAAATACACAGAACCCTTACCTCAAAAGTATGAGCAGTACTATTGCGCTCCATTAAGCTAGGCCTTGTAACATCCTTTTCAAGCGCATCTACATCCTTTTTATTATGGTTTTCTACTGTTGGTTCATGATTCTTCACATTACTAGGCATTTCAGCAGTTGTAGCATCTACAGATGAATTGGATATATCTCCAACTGTTTCATTTTGCTTGTCCATCAAAGTTTCCCGGTTCAAGTCTTGTTGTGCCATTTCTGTGATTACAGTATCAGCCACATGTAAAGCATTAGGAAGAGGATCATCCACCATTGCTCGCAACTCCATAGAACTGGATTTAAGTGCTCTTTGTGTTTCACTAGAAAGTATATCCAAGTCCAGTTCTTCAGAATCAGTAATACAAGAAGGATCCTTTGAGCGCCTCCGGGAAGCGATTTGCTTATGCTTATGGAGCTCAATCTTTTTCTGAATTTCTGGATAAAACAAGAGAATAACATACATTTATAGTCTATTGATGTAGCGTGAAAGTAGGGAAGGTTGCAACAAGATTGAGTATGAACAGCCATGCTTTTATCTTGACAAGTGGGTATTTACAATTATGCTAATGACTACTACAATTATAAAGCAACTTTGGTTGACAATACAAAAAGTTGAATATATTAATCTCACAAGAAAAAACAGAGCAAAGAAACAAAATTTATTTTGATGGTGTTCAATTTGGTGCACAGAAAATCGAATTTCAACCCATATGAACTAAAAGATGGAAAGAGCATATGAATTCAAACTTGACACTTGATCATATATACGGGCACCAATCATAATTAAAGCAGATAAGGTATCCATGTAAGTTGATCAAACAATAACAAAGTTCAAAAAAAAAAAAAATAAAAGTCACCTTTGCCTCTTGTCACAGCAGTATCAGCATCAATATGTGGGTCAGCTCCCTCTGTGCTGCAGTCTTCGGCCTCGCTCTCCGCCGCAGCTTCTTTTAGTTTAGCCTCTCTGTGGGCCCTGGCGGCGAATTGAAGAATGGAAGGGCCCATAAGGGTAAATGCTTGGGCTACATAATCTCCAGTGATAACCAAAGCATCATGCAGCACATTCCGCTGCTTCAACCTGTTTAACGCATTGGAATCAGATGCAAGCGCCCCCTCAATATCGTCTCTCCATTTCCTCAACTCATTACTCACTAACTCGCTCTTCTTCCCCGTCTCCAATCCGTGAATTCTAACCCTCCAAATCCTGTCGACCGCCTCCAAATACTTGACTGGACAGCGTCGGAGGTTTCCCCAAAGGTACTTGACGGTACAGTGGAAGGCGACCGCGCAGTAGGCGGCTATCATGGAGTCGGTAATACGAAGGTTGTTGGCTCGGTCGAGTTGTTCGATAGCTTCTAGGGAATCGAGAATGGTCTCGGAGACGGAACCAAGGTTGATTTGGGAATCGATAGACCTCAAAAGTAAGGTCTTTTTCAAGCGTAGATTGGTGTTGTCGAGAGAGAGACATGGATTAGAAATGATTTTGGTGGTAAGAGCATCTGGTACTTGTGGGCGTCGAAGGAGTTCCTCAATTATCCAGGCGGCTATATCTTTGTCCATTTTCCTGCCCTCTTGCTTTTCTTTTACATAATAAATAATGGAGTCCAGCAACAGCACCATGATCACATAAAAACAAAACAGCTTTATATGATATTATTTTCTCTCCCCTTTCTAGCATTTGCTGTTGACACAAGGTACATATTCCATGTTATTATTTTAAATTATTCTTCTTAATTATTACAACTAAAATCAATATATATATATATATATTATATTAAATTATTCTTCTTAATTATTACAACTAAAATCAATATATTTATATATATAGAAGCATGGACAGGGGAAATATATTATGAACTGAAAATTGTACTATGTTTTTTTATTTATAAATTCTCATTTAATTTTATTATTTATTAAAAAACCAAGAATACATATAGGATTTTCGAAAGAATACGTATAGATTTTATAAGAAAAAAAATTATTATGTTGATGAATTGTATATATATTAAAATATTAAAAATTAATGAACTTTTATTTTAATAATTGAATAAATAAGTTTGATTTTTTATTAACTCATAATATAAAATCTTAATAGAATAAACAAAGAATATAAAATCTTAATAGAATAAACAAAGAAAGAAAAAAAAACTTTTACTAAGATTGAAAAATAAGAAATCTTTAAACCAATTAAATTTATCTATAGTTATTTATTGATTATAATAAATAACATAAATTCACAATTATAATTATTACAATTAGTTTTTAATGTCAGTACGAAAATTGATATTATTATTAATTATCGCACCGATCAAATAGCGCGGGTTGATGCAAATAAATAGATATATTGCTTTTAATATTATTTTTTTAGTACAGTATTAGTTTTTTTCTATTGTAAAAGAAGATTTAAATTTTATAATTGTTCAAAGTACATATAAAGGAATTACAATAATATTGATTGAATTAGCAAATTAGATAAGATATTTTTATAATGGTTATCGCATAGCCAATAATCACAGTAGACCTTTAATTAGGGTCAGCATCTAACACAATTTTTTTAAAAATATATATAAGGAGGTTAATAGCTTCTTTCTGTTAGCATAAGCAATGATTTAATACAAGTCCTTCATTTTGTGTGTGTGTGTGTTTTTTTTTTTTTAATAAAGGATGATTGTTGGGAACAAATCCTTTGTTAATTTTTGACAGTGACACATTTTCACAACATTTATACTAATGCTTGAATGGCATTGGCAGTGGTATAATGCCTCATATTAAGTCTAAATGGAATCAATCTTATTATTATTATTATTATTATTGTATTTTTAAAGAATATATATATAAAAAAAATGGATTGAAAACTGATACAGTGTACAACTGAATGGTTCTTGCTGCCTCTGACTTTTATTTAATTAAGCAATGCCAGATTCAGGATGAACTGATGCTTAGCAGCCAGTTGATTCCTTCAACAACAAATAATGTATGACGCAATTCATTGCCTCATCACTTATTGAATGGGACATGTTGCAGAGTCAATCAATCATCCTAATCTCTCTCTCTCTCTGTATATATGCAAGTAAATATGTGCTTAAAATTATGTGCTTAAAGTGTATACCTGAGGCTGTTTAGCACAATGGCAGCTCCTCCAGCAGGCCCTGACGAGATAGAGTCAGTGCGGATTGAGTTAGCAGAGTTAGGAATAAGCATGAGGTCATCATTTAGAAGTCATATCTCCAGTTTTCGCAGCACCGTTTCATCTGCAATTTCTGATGATGAAAATCATGAAGAAATTCAGTTGCAATGGGCTGCCGTTGAGAAACTACCCACTTTTAGACGGATTACCACTGCTTTATTTGAGGATGAAGGAGATGCTGACACCTTTGGAAATGCATCGGATGCCAACAAAGGGAATACAATTGTTGATGTTACCAAACTTGCTGCTAACCTGCGCCATATGTTCATAGACAAGCTCATCAAGCACATTGAACATGATAATTTGCGATTGCTTAAGAAACTTTGGAAAAAGGATTGACAAGTAACCTTTCTCCATGTATTATGATTGTACTATTCCTTCTTAGTAGTAGTAGATACTTATAAAACAATTTGTTTTTCCTTTTTCAGAGTTGGTCTACAGTTGCCCAATGTGGAAGTGAGATACAGAAATGTTAGTGTTGAAGCAGAGTGCAAGGTGGTTCATGGCAGGACTCTCCCCACTGTTTGGAACACTGCTAAGACCATGCTTTCTGTAAGTAATAAAACAAACTCACTTTCCAATCTATTGGATTCGATGCATATGTATTCCCCAAGTAACAAGATTTTTCCTTGAACGCTTTTATCAAGCATGCAAACTGATAACTGCCAAATATCTGCTTATGACTGACAGGAGTTCGTTAATCTGCCATGATCCAAACAAGAAGCCAAGATAAGGATCCTAAAAGACATCGGCGGTGTTATTAAGCCAAGAAGGTAGGATACTTTGATTTGGTGAAATTAAATTTGAATTTGCCTTGTTAACATTATGTGTCCTAAAGCTGGAATTACTACTGTAATTGACTTCGTTGCTTGGCCCTCCAGGATGTGGGAAAACCACGCTGTTGCAGGCGCTTAGTGGGAAATTGAGCCATTCTCTTAATGTTAATTAGAAAGATACAAAGTTTTAGTTGTCTTATATGCTCTGGAACAAAATAAGAAGCTTTCATCTGCTTGAGCGGGTCACATGGGAAATTTCTTACAATGGTTACAGATTGGAAGAGTTTGTTCCTCAGAAAACCTCAGCTTATATAAGCCAAAATGATCTCTACATTCCAGAGATGACTGTTAGGGAAACTATTGATTTTTCTGCTCAATGTCAGGGCATAGGAAGTCGAGCTGGTAAGAATCCTTTGATTTTTATTTAGGAAACCTTCCATTTTCATATTTGGAATTACCGTAAATTAGCATTGTTTTCATGTCCAATTACCTTTTCAATACTTAAATCAATAAGGATCAAAGTGGTCTTCTGTAAAAGCCAGATTGAGACAAGCCTTTGTTTGAAACTGCAAAATTATGGAGGCCAATTTTGTGTTATTCCCTGTTAATTTTTCTTCCCAATCAAAATTTCAACATGATGTTACTGATCAAAGGTAATTTCTTCTTCTTGCATAATAAGAGATAATGACTGAAATCAGCAGAAGAGAGAAGCAGACAGGGATAATCCCAGATCCTGATGTGGATGATTACATAAAGGTACCCAACATGTCTCAAATTTTATGCTTGATAAAGTCAATCCTACTAGAACTTGAACTTGAGCGGAGTTCAATTTCTTCATCCTCTTATTGCTCTTTATATTATGGGGTTATTCAATATGCTTTTCTTCTATTCACGGGCCATGCATCCCATGCTCATGCTTGGGAACACAATTTTCTTGACCCACGCCGTGTCCTATCTTAGATGATAATTTGGGCAATTGTTTTTATTTGAAACTGAAATGAATTACTAGTCCCTTCGTTTCAAAATATATGTCATTATTGGAAAAGAATTTTTAGTTCAATATAATAGTCATTCTACCATTCCAATGAAACATTAATTGCTTGTTTTCTAAATACACTCCTATCATTATCTCCTCTCTCTCTCTTTTATTCTCTTTCTCTAATTAATTTGATTAGAAACAAATTAAGAGCATGTTTGTTCATATTAATTGAAATTATCATAATTAGTAGCTTTTTTCAATCGAAGTGCAGAGCTGTAAGACAACAAATATTATGAAAGAGACGGACTACTTGTGTGGAATGATTTTCCATGCATATCTGTAATTTTCTTTAACTCTAACTGACATTTCCTTTCTTATGGCAGGAAGTATCAGTTGAAGGACTGAAAAGTAATCTTCAGACAGACTACATTTTGAAGGTAGTGGACTATGTTTATTCTACAAACATAAGTTTTCTAAATTTTCTTTCGTTTTTGTTGTAAGAGTTTGTCTGGACACTTACCATATTTTCTTTATTATCCATCTTTCTTTCAGATTCTTGGCCTTGATAGTTGTGCTGACACAATGGTTGGAGATGCCATGTGGAGAGGTATCTCCAGTGGTCAGAAGAAAAGGTTGACTACAGGTAGTGTATGTGTATGTGTGAGAAAGAAAGAAACATCTCTGCTTGTGACTCTGAATAACTACAATTCTCACGGAGGATAGGTTTGACATGTTTGCCAATTTGCATAATGAATTACTTTTATTGTCTGGCTGTTCTGTTTTCAGGGGAAATGATTGTAGGACCTACCAAAGCGTTGTTCATGGACGAAATATCTAACGGCTTAGACAGTTCCACCGCTTTCCAGATTGTATCTTATCTACAGCATTTGGTACATATTACTGATGCTACTGCCTTGATATCACTTCTTCAGCCAGCACCAGAGACGTTCGATCTCTTTGATGATGTCATGCTGATGGCGGAAGGGAAGATTATTTATCATGGCCCGCGTTCCAGCATTTGCAAATTCTTTGACTGTGGGTTCGGATGTCCTGAAAGAAAAGGTATTGCCGACTTCCTTCAAGAGGTAGGCTTTTGAGTTTCATGTCCTTCTTACATCTAACTGCAAAAGAGGAGCCATCTTACTCTTCTATTTGCTCCAGGTTATCTCCAGAAATGATCAAGCACAATATTGGTTCCGCACAGAGCAACCTTATGGTTATGTTTCTGTTGACCAGTTTGTTAAGAAATTCGAAGAATATCAGCTCGGGCAGAAGCTAACTGAGGAGCTTTCAGAGCCATTTGAGAAGTCTGATAGCAACACCAGTGCTTTATTCTTTAGGAAATACACATTATCTAAAGTGGAACTGTTTAAAGCTTGCACCAGGAGGGAATTTCTTCTCATGAAAAGGAATTTGTTTATATATGTGTTCGAAACTATGCAGGTAGCTGCCATTATATTTGAGAAACTACTTTACTCAAGGCACACGTAATCCCTTCTAATTTGAAAGCAACTTTTGATTCTTTCTATACTGCTAGCGATCATTGCTGCAATAACAATGACTGTTTTGCTGTGCACTAGATTTGCTGTTGGTGTGCTCCCTGCAAATGATTTTACAGGTGCTATATTCTATGCACTCCTTCTATTACTGGTTGATGGATTCCCAGAGCTGCAAATGATTGTTTCAAGGCTCACAGTTTTCTATAAACATAAAGAATTGTGCTTTTACCCTGCTTGGCCTTACGTGATCCCTGCTACTATCCTTAAAGTTCCTCTTTCGTTCTTGGAAGCTTTTGTTTGGACATCCCTTACTTACTATGCTATTGGTTTCAGCCCCAAGGCTGAAAGATGAGTGCCAAGCATTTTAGCAACTCAAAACTCTGCATATTCTAACTATTTTGTCTCGCCCATTTTGTTGTGATTCTCAGGTTCTTCCGTCAATTTCTTCTACTTTTTGTGGTAGACCTGACATCAACATCCATTTTTTGCCTCTGTTGGTTTTTTAAAAGTATGAGACAAAAAACAAGAGAATAGAAGAAGTCTTTTTGAGATAGAATACTGAATTGATTTTATTAAATGAAGTGTGTGCTTAAATAGATAAAGTTGAAACAAAAAATGAGAAATAATATAACTAATTGGCTAAACTTTAGCCACTAATATAACAGCTAGAAAATCAAATCAACTCCTAAAATCATTAGCTAAAATCCTGGACACTATTAGCAATTGTCTCATGTACCTCACAGCTTCTAGGCCTGACCTTGTACAAGCAGTAAGTCTTCTCTCCAGGTTCATGCATTGTGCAACTGAAGAACACATGCAGGCTGCCAAGAAAATTCTCAGATATGTTAAATATTTGTGTTGATTCTTGTTGTTTTATACACAAATCTTGAAGTATTTTTCTCAACCAAATGGCTTGATTTGTTGCAGCTATTGCAGCAATGAATTCAGCTTCTGCTATACTTTGAGCAACAATTTCTTGCTTCTTTGAACACCAACTGATAACACCCGAACCAAGACTAAAACAAAATCCAATTGTGCTTTTCATGTCATCAAGCGAACCTGCCCAATCACTGTCAGAAAAACCAACCAATTGAAATTGATCGGCTTTAGCATAGTTGATACCATAATCAACAGATCCTTTAACATATCTGAGAATTCTCTTGGCAGCCTGCATGTGTTCTTCAGTTGCACAATGCATGAACCTGGAGAGAAGACTTACTGCTTGTACAAGGTCAGGCCTAGAAGCTGTGAGGTACATGAAACAACCAATCAAGCGCCTGTAAAGATTCTCATCCACTTTTTTCGAACCGTCATCTTTGGAAAAAA
>CATIWR010553264.1:0-19470 GCA_949677035.1 Omphalea diandra | reverse complement strand
TATATATATATATATATATATATATATATATATATATATAGCCAAAACAAAGAGAATATAAGTTCTTTGTTCAATGTATTATTGATTTATAATTTTAATATTTCGACACAAATAATATAAAACATCAAAATTTGGATATATGACATATTTTAATATATTTTATAGATTTTTAATATTGTTATTTATATTTGATTCAGTATGCCTTTAATTTGTTAAATGAAGAATAGATTTATTAAATTTTTGTTATTATTTTTCACATGTCATGAATATAGAAATCTTATATATACATCATTTAAAATTTTTAATAAAATTTTTTTATATTTAAAAATTAAATTTTATAAAAAAATATATTATGTTAAATTAGAATCAAATTAAAAAGTATCAGAATTATATTAATAACTTGTTACAAGAAAAATGTGTATTTAAAAAAAATAATAAAAAAAAAACAAGTTGTGAGCATATTCGAGGTATGACCTCTTAACGCTTACCTGGCACATCCGAATTGGAGACAAGTCTCCAGGCTGGAGAAAAGGCTTTCTCAAATCTCGACGCACATAAACACGTGGGAGGATCCTTATTTTGTTGCAATTTATATATATATATATATATATATATATATATATATATATATATGCCGACAAAAAGTAATACACCGCAGACAGCCTTTTTTTTCCTGCACTTGGTCAGGAAAAACAAAAAAAATAAAATAAAACTTTATTTTCTTGAGATTGAAAGGATTTAAAATCTATAGTTTTTATAAAATTAATATATTTAAAATTTATAGATAAGAAAATCAATGAATTTTGAAATTTTTTTATTGGATTTAAACATAAAAATTTGTAAATTATTAGGAGTAATTTTAAAATAAAAAATATTACAATAATTTATCATTTATTAAAAATGATGAATTTTAACTTCTATCTTTTAGGTGAAAAATAAAAATTCTCAAAATAAAAATTTTTTAAAAATGATAAATTTTACAAAATTCTTATATTGTAACATTTTTTAATTTGTCAAATAGTAAATTTAACTCAAATCCTGAATTTTATGAAGTTTTTCATTTGAATCTCTTAATTCAAACAATACCAAAATGGATTGTCCTTACAAAAATAAAAACAAAAACTAAATGATTAACTTTTTATCTATAATAAAAATATTTTTAAATTAATTCATGAGTTAATTGAAACGAAATTACTTTTCAAAATATTTTAAAATATATTCTCACATTAATTTAATAGTTTAAAAATATTAATTATTTCTCTTATTTTTATTGGATTGTGGATTTTAAATCTAATTAAGACTTAATGAATATTTTAAATTTAATAATAGCGAATTCAATCTTGATAAATGCATAAACCAGCAAAGATATCCCTGATTACTAAAAGAATTATAAAAAAATTAGCTTGTCTGCCTCACTTGCCAAGATAATTTTGCACCATTTTTTTTTTTTTTTCAAATAAGTTTGCACCGTTTAGTATTAACATTATTTTTTAAAAAAAAAATTCTCCAAAAAAACATTATTAAAAAATAAAAAGAAAATAACAGGAAAAGAAAGGATGAAGAAGAAGAAGAAATAATAGAAAAGAGTGGATGGCTAATGCAGCTTCCAAAAGGAAGTGAATGAGTGTGTCAGTCAACAATAAATTAGTCCAATCTTCTTTTACCTTCACCAGTAAATTTAATAATTATTTGTTCCCATTTCTTTATTGATTCTTCTCTTTCCTCGTTGAACTTCCAAGAAGAGACAGTAGTTTCTGTGCTCCTCCAGCTTTCATTTTTGTCAGTAGGAGGAAGGATGGACAGAACACATAGGAGGAACAATGTGTGGGTTTCAGGCACACTCCACGCACACCTTTCGATGTCAGGTGCACTTCTCTTTTTCTTGAAAATTCAAAGATGTCATTTTTATGGTTCCACTCCCTTCTCTTTTGCGATGGTTCTTGAGTTTCCTCTGTAACGAGGTTGGTGGGTATCTTTGGTTTTCAGTTTTCTTTCATGGGCTTGATTTGGTTTTGTGATTGCTCTTTATTTTCCATCCTTTTCATTTTAGGTTTAGATTGTTCTTTGTCTCTCAAATTTTGATTTTTTGGTTCGTGTTCGTCGTTTTTTAGTTGCCGAAGCTCTCATTGCTGTTTTGACTTTATGCTGCAATTGGTCTTGGGGTGTTCCTTTCAGTGAGCAAAGTGGGTGACTTAGGTCTTTAATTCTTAGTTCTCCATGATGACGTTTCTTTGTTTTAAGAACGTGGGCTTTGATTCCAATTTTGTTCTTTGATGGGTTTGTCTTATTTCCTCCAGTTCTGCATCTTTGATTTGTCTTGCATATATTTATGGTCAATTTTCACTTTTCCTCCATTGGTTTGTTAAGGATAGTAATTACTTAGGTTTCACTAAAATCTAGCAAATTGCAACAAAAAAGTGGAGCTAGATGATGCAATTTGATAATGGTGCAAGTACTATGAAAGGACAAAAAGATTTGGTTAAGGAAGTAGGAATGATGGGGTCAAATAGATCAATGTAGTTTACTCTTAAGGGATAAAAAGATTGTCTAATATCTGTTACCTTTCTAATATCTGTTACCTTTGCCCTGGATACAATTTTCTTTTTAAGGAGATAATGATCTGTGAAATTTTTCCAATAATTGTGCTTTTGGTGTTTTTTCACTTTAGAGATAGAAATAGTTGAAAGAAGAATAGAGTCAATAATTCACTACCACCATACATGGAAGGTCCATAGCCACTAAATTCATAATCAGTTAGCTACGTGACAATTTGAGTTGTATACCTTATGTCCTTAGCTTAGAGAAGATTGATATGTTGCCTGAAAAATCACTCTGGTATCATACTGGAAGTGGCAGTACATTATTGACAAATAGCTTATCCATGGTCATATTTATCTGATTGAGGAACCTAACAAAATGACTCCATTAGACAAGATAAAGCTATATTTTCTCTGCATCTTATGCAAGTTCTAAGCATTCAAAGAATTACTGATCTCATTGTTATTGAAAGAAGAAAACGAAAGTTACCAGTGTGATCTCGCATCTTTGCCTCAGGTAGTAAAAGACTGGTATAAGCGAAGCAGGCTTAGTTTCAACTTTGGCATTATAAAAGATGTTATGCTAATGATATTTGTGTCATGTGAGAATTTCCAGGTACTGGTAACACCGTTTACTGAGGAAATATAATCAACAGTTAGTTTAAAATCCTAATTGATACAGTCTAGTTGCCAAAACTGAATTAGTTGGAAGAGTTATAGCCAGGCAGATTCTTATTTGCAATGCAAAGTCAGTAGGAGAATTTTTCAAAAGGATGACCATGCCAATCCTATATTTTGCATATGATATGTGCAAGAATATGCATGTCACAACATAAGTTCAGCCAATTGATTCAAAGAAACTTTATGCCTTGACCTGGAAATCTAAGGAACTGCTTCAAAATTTTACATATGACAAACAAACATAATAATTCCAACATAGCCAATGCAATGTTGCACTGTGAATATCAGAAGTATTGAAATAACCTCTGTTAATAATTAAAATATCATACTTATCAGAGTTTTATTGTTTTGCAACATCAGTATTGATTTGCTTAGATTGTTATCTATACTTTTTCCATGTTTAGGCCATGTGAAGATATCTAAATGGTAGAAGTAAATCTTCTCTCTTTTAATATCATAAATTTTTGTCATTCATGAGATTCCTTGTATGAAACTGTTGATATTTATGTACATTCGCAGGTCAAAACTAGGTAGAATTAATCCGACTTTCTCCCTTAGATATGAAAACAAGACCAACAAATGGGTGGCAGTCTGTTATGCCTCTTCTCTTCAGGGGAAAATCAGCCACCAGCTTTTGCATTTTCCCAAAAGTTAAGTCAGCAGGTTATAGCCCAGGCAACTCACCTGTCTACCTGAATGTGTATGACTTGACAACCATTAATGGCTATGTCTATTGGGCAGGTTTTGGGATCTTTCACTCTGGGGTGGAAGGTTAGATCTATCGTACCTCTTTATCGTGAATAAAATATCATCACTGTTTTTTTTTCTAATAGAGTACTAAACGCTATAATTTTTCTGAGGTTAAGGATCATCTGATGCTTCCATTCTCATTGGGTTTCTACTCAAAATCATATGATTTCAGAACTGTAGACTAATAAAATACAATAACATAGTATTACTGATTATGGAAACTCATTGTAATGGTCTCAAGAATGACACAACAAATGGCAATTTTAAGTTATTGATATCTTATCAGTAAAAATGAAAATGGGGCCTTTTTCATGCTACTTACTCAATCATTTTCTTATTACTTGTCAAATGCATTCGAGAGACAACAGGTTCAATAATTTTTGTTTTAAACTAGATGTAGTATTTTGAACAGAACCAAGCTTGTTTTCATCTGAGTGCTGATTTTGACAATGTACATTTATACAACACGCAGATTATGGGTGTGATAAATAAAAACAGCAAGACTCTAACATTTCCTCAGAATGCCTGGATCAGTTTTTGAAATTTATATAAACGAATGATTTCTTGCCATTTATACATCTGGTTTCTTGTTACTTCCAGAGCTCACATCTATTTCAGTCTTGTGTTTCTCAACCTAAACCATACCACTGTTAATAGGTGCTGCCATTTGAAGAATAAACTTGTTATTTCTATAAATTGAAGGTCCCAATAATAAACATATGTTACTGCAACCATGATCCTTGCCAGATGTATATAGCATGCTCTTTATCCTATATTTCTTGTTTTTTAATCTAATGGTCACAAGCATCCTTGTTCTTGCTTGATTATTAACGGTGCAACTATACATGTGTAAATATGCATCCAGACATAATTTTGCAACTTGCATACAGAGTCTGGTTGAATTATCCAGGTGCTATATCAACACTAATATTTTATTCATGTAAAATATTCAAGTATAAAGTCTGCCATTGTTGTTATTTTTCCTAAATTATGATATCTCAGGATGAGGCATGTCTTTCCTGGTTGTCCTTGTATATATGCTTACAGTCCATGGTGTGGAATATGCCTTTGGAGCTCATGACTATCCATCAAGTGGTGTCTTTGAAGCTGAACCTCGACAGTGTCCTGGTTTCACGTTTAGGAAATCCATATTCATGGGAACAACATCCTTAGATCCTTTCCAGATGAGAGAGTTTATGGAACGCCAGTCTGCAAACTACAATGGGGATACATATCAGTTGATTGTCAAGAACTGCAACCATTTCTCTGAAGATATATGCTACATGCTTACTGGGAACTCAATACCAAAATGGGTAAATCGACTCGCAAGAATAGGTATTCAGTAACACCTTTCTTTCTAAGCACAATCTCATAGGCATAAATGCTTTAGTTTTGTTTGCCGTAGAATTCTTCTGGTCCCATTTTACTGTCATAGATACTGGACACTATTAAATATTCACTTGAGTTGTGTGGTCCTACTACCAAGCTTCCATCGTTTATTTTCTTCCGTAGAAATTGATTGCATTGATAATTAAAACTCACATTCACTCGTGTCATTCTTCCATCAGGTTCACGGTGCAATTGCATACTCCTGGATGCCCTTAAGGCTACCACCGTACGAAATGATCCTAATTTCCAAGAATGTGACAATGAAAAGAAGAGACTAAGAAGTGGGTTCAGCTGCTGGTCATCAATCTCAATGCCCCAGAGGGAGGTTTCTTTGTCATCATTGTTTCTACATTCACACTACAAAGGCTGCCTGCCACCATGGGAGTTAAATAGGTCTAGAAAAGGTTCGCTGAAGGAAGGGTAAAAAGACATTATCTTCATTTCATGTGACTAAATTGGAAGATCACTTTCCTATTTTGCAATTGTCAACAATTGGGAGATATTAATACTTTCCCATCATCTGCGGTCCTATTGGAAGTAAAATCTGTACAAATTTGTTGTTCACGCTTCTCATTGTATTTCTTCTAAGCTGCATCCTGCATCTTTGCTTTGGTTGCGGTTTTCTTTAGATTGTATTCTGTATCCTGATTGCATTTGCATAGCTGGAAACAACCAATGTATGTAGATTATCATGTTGCTCTTTTTTAACTTTCCGAAGCTTTTTTTTGACATTCTTTTTGTGCTCGCACTACATTTGGTTAGATATGCCATCTGTAGCTCAAAGAAGACCTTTTCTGTTGCCTTGATTTTTGTTGTACTTCGAGAATCTTAGCAGATAACATGGAGCAACTCAATCGCATTCTGTAGCTAACTCTTGCGGAAAACTAAATTTAAAAAGATTTTTTTTTTTCTTTTCCCTTTTTTTCTGCAACTCTTTGCACTTAAGATGAAAAACAGCAAGAAATCAAAACTGCTAAGAAACTTGCCTTCAGTTGGAACCCATTCCCATGTCAAGAAAATTGTATCCAGCTTTCCTATAGTTTTTCCGACGATTGCTTAGGATGAAAAATCATTTAGATAATGTCCATATATGATTCATGGTCAAGGCTATAAAGGGTAGTGAATTATACGTTTGATTTATTCTCACATCAAGTGAGGATCTTGTTATTGTCACAACAAGTGATGATCTTATTCTCTCAATTTCACAATATTTATCATTTTAAAAAAAAAATTATTTTAATAGAATTGTTATTTTATATTATTAATGTAATATCAATTATTTACTTTTCAAATTTACCTTTATCATCACCTTCTCTCTCTCATGTAGAGTTTTAGTAGAAGACAATTAAAGGTATATTAGTCGATACTAATTAAAATTATTTTTAATTTAAGTGCATAATCTTAAAAAAATAGATATTGCGAAAAAATTGAGTAATAACTAATAATTACAATGGTGTTTGATCAATTTGTGGCTTTTTTTTGGTTTTTAAAATATTTTTTAATTAGCAAAGTATTTTCCAATAATTAAAAATTTAACAACTTCAAAAAAAAATTAGTGACGGAATGTAAACGTTCTATTCTTGAAAACGAGTTGACTCACTGAATGCGATAGTCAAACGGCGACGTTTAGGACAGAATAGCATTCTACAAACAAAATGCCGGCAAGAAAAGCAGGTTAGAACTTCGAAGAGTAGAGTCGACAACCTCAATCACTCATAAGCAATCAACCAAATTCTTGATTTCCATCTCTATGTTATTTTCTCTCTTTGTCATCAATTTTTCTTTTTTTTTTTACAGCATATTTAGTTATAATAGAATTCGACATTTTTTAAGGGGTTAAATATACTTACCTCTTGAATTTTGTCCTATTATATTATTTATTTTCTTTTTATCAAAAATTTCTACGTTTTATTTATATTACATTTTATTATAATTTTTATTAAATTAATATGAAGAGTTTACAATACCCTTTATTTTCAGTTGAAGTTTCATTTTATACTACACCATAACATCATTCAAACAACAAAAAATAATTAACCAAAAAACCAAAAACTAATCGAATAAATATTCCAAAAATCTAATGGTCCCATCCTCCACCATGAAAATCATTAAAATCATTCACTAGTGATTTTCAGAAATCCATCAAAACCAAAACTCATCTGGAAACTCAACCCAATGACCACACCTGAAATCAAAATCCATAAACTCAACGATGAACTACTAGTCCCAACCTTTCACAATTGAAGAACAAGCAGCAATAAATCAATATTCAAAAACAAAAAACCATCATCATCATCAAATCACAAACCATTATCAATATCCATTAATTTCAACAGAATCAAAATCACAAACCATCATCAAAGCTCATCAAATCATAAACGACAAAATCTAAAGGAATAACGAGCGGCCTAAAAATCTAAAGGAATAAAGAAAAAAACCACAATCTAAAGGAATGATGAAATCAAATCATTAATTCTCCCATCTCCTTCTCTTTCTATTGTTCCATCTCCTTTTCTTTCTCTATTGTTCATGGCATTGTTTTTTTTAAAAAAAATATCCATGCCTAGAAATCTAAAAAAACAAAGGAAGAAACAATATGCAATAACACAAAAAATAAAATTCAAAATCAAACCTCAATCACACAAAAAATCATGAATAACAACAACAAAATCATCATTATTAGAATCCCACAAAAGCAAACCAATACAGATCGACACTCCCAACTGAGCTCAACCTAAATCTCAATTTCAAGTCCTCCTCTTGATTTCGACTCCTCATCTTGATTTCGAATCTCACAAAATCATATAATCAAAATTATAATCTTGATTTCATTTTTTTATTAGTGAAAGATTAGAGAGATTAAAAGGTTTGGAGATGGAAGGTACAAAGCAAAATTTTTTTGAAAGCAAACTGGAAATTAGATGAAAGAATTGATTACTTTTAGGTTTCTTTTGGATTTTCTAATTTTGTATTTTTTTCTTTTAGGTTTTGATTTATTCATTGTGAGATGATGATGATGATAATGAAGAGAGAACTGAGAAATTAGTATTTGTTGAACAATGGTATTTTTTATTTTTAGATGAATTCTTTAGTCACTTTTTTTTACTCTTTCAGGGTTGATTAACAAAAAAAGTTCAAAAAACAGACCTAACTTTATCATAGTGTAACGAGTCAAAATAAAGAGATCTTTTAATATGATTTTAGAAAATGAAGGATTAAATAGTGTAATAGAGCAAATCTCATGGTTCAGCATATTTAAACCACCATATCGCAGCAGTTCAAGAAACCAAGAATTCTTGCTCGAAATTCGTATTTCTCACTAGAAAACGCATATTAAGATAATATCCATATAGAATTCTGATATGGGCAAGGGCAGTGGGTGTGTACCAAGCAAGAAAAAGTTACCTGTGTCTGATAAAGATCCTCCAATCGCGGAAAGAAATTCTCCTACTCCTGCCCAGAACCAAAACCAAAACCAAACCCAACCCCCGAACACAATTACTACCATAATCCAGAATAGCAACACACTAGCACTCGAGAAGCTTAAAATCTTTGTCATTTTTTATTCCATGTATGGTCATGTGGAGTTATTGGCAAGAAGGATGAAGAAGGGTGTGGATTCTGTTGATCGGGTTGAAGGGGTTTTGTATAGGGTTCCAGAGACACTACCAGAGGAGATTTTGGAACAAATGCAGGTGCCACCTAGGGGAAATGATGTGCCTCTTATATCAGTTAATGAGTTGGTCAATGCTGATGGGATCTTGTTTGGATTCCCTACAAGGTTTGGTTCTATGGCGGCCCAAATGAAGGCTTTTTTTGACTCTACAGATGAATTGTGGATGGAGCAAAAACTTGCTGGAGTGCCTGCTGGGTTCTTTGTTAGCACTGGCACACAAGGGGGCGGGCAGGAGACCACAGCGTAAGTATAGAATTTTGGTTTTGTTGGTTGTTTTGCTAGATATGTTGGTTTTGGTATTTCTGTAATATTTGATATATTTTGGTGGAATTGGATGTAGATGGTTAATATGTTGACATATTTTCATATTTGATGAATCAAGATTATTTTATATTTCTTAAGGATAAGAAAAGGATTGCATCATCTCCATGCCCATTTCATCACAACTTGTTGAGATATTATGAATAAAGTGTAAATGAATGCTGGCACTACACTGTTTTCACATTGGTTCTTTAAGTTGATGTTGAGAATAGGACATATTTAGATGTTTGGAAGACATTTTTGCATATTAGACATGAATTTTGCTCATATAAGTAAGAAAATATATTTCTTTTGATTGTATTAGTCTTTAGTTGCTTTTCTGAGATCCATGAGAATTTGAGAGGTATTATGAATTGATATATTTATGTGTTAAGAGTAGCTAGGCAGAAATTTTATTTGTAAATTGTCCCTTTAAGAAGTATGAAATGCTCTCTTGACTATAGGGGGCTCTGGATATTATGTTAATTTTTATTGCATTTGAAGTGAATTTGAATTGGAAAAACTTGATTTCATGAGCTGCATTAGAAATTTTTGATGACCATTGTCCTAGAATTGTCAAGGGTTAATCAAGTGTGATTTTCTCCGTTTTATATGCATAGTTTTGTGATTCAGTTTCATGTCTTGTTTGGTAAATGGTTGACAAATTTCTTGTTTTACTGAAAACTTTACTGGACAGATAGATGAGTTTTGCTTCATTTTTTCATCATGATTTTTTTGTCAACAACAGAGGAGTTAACTGTTTTATGGAGAAGTAGACTTTGATTGTTTGACTCCTTAGCATATCAGTGATAGCATAAATGTCTTGCTAAGGAACTTTTGCAGCTAGGCTTTGCTGAGTTCATAATAATTGGTGACATAAAATCATTTTCAGAGAATCAGAGTTATACAATCTGAGAGGTTAAGCAATATTTAATGCTTCAATTATGCTGAATGTTCATGTAACTAACATCATTTTCTAGCACGGTGGTCCTTTGCTTGCCATCAGACATGTTAAACCCTGCAAATATCTGGATGTTCAAATGTTGTGACCTGAGTCCCAAAAAGACTGCTTGAGAAGGAAGAAAGAGAAAGAAAGGGAAGGAAATCTTGAGAATTGAGGCAGGAGGGAAAAGGATAAGAGAGCAAATTATGGAGAGAATAATTCTGTTATTGATTCATGATAATCGATACAATTTTATCAAAACTACTTATATTCTAATATTTCACAATAACAAAATGACCAAACTGACGTGCAAACTATAAAATTACAATCTATTCCTATACTGCCACTACAACATTAGGTCACAACATCACAGCTCTTTTCTCCTGCATAACTGTTTGCCATGCAATATTTTCTTCTTTGGCATTCACAGTCAAGGTATAAGCCAAATTATTTGGTTATGATGACTGTTAACACAAGTAGGAGGGAAGTTTATGATTTGAAAGAATAATTAGACAAATCTTAAATTGTCGAATCTGATTTCCTTATGACATAAATACGTGATGTTTGGGTAGTCATTGGCTTCTCTTCCCCTTGAAATGCTGTAAGATCTTTCATTTTTTCATCTATTTAAACTTTCCTTAACCTTATAAGTATCATTAATATTTCAACTCATATCAAAATTAGGCTTCCTTCAATTGTTCGTGAAAAACACTATGTAATGCTTTCCTATTAAACCATTCTGATTCCTTAGAAAATGATTTAGCTTTCCTATTAAACCATTCTGATTCCTTAGAAAATGATTTATTTAGAACCTGTTGCGCTGTTGAGTCTTTTGTGGACCTGCAACTTACTTGAACTCAAACAAAGTCCTTGTTTATTTCTTTGGATACTAACCAGTGTTATCACTTCCATTATATTGCATCTTTACATACATATATTTTGCTTTCCAGTCATATAGTATTCCTCATTTTCATCTTTTTCTTGCTAGTTATCAAGCATATTATTGAAACTGGAAATCCGGACTTCATATTAGATGTCTAATCTGGCAATTCTTGTTTCTAGTGTTAATGACATTGATAAAGCTTTAAAGAGCAAAACTAATGATGCTTTGCTTATTTGAGGGCTATTTCGATGGTTTTGTGATGTGAAATCTGACTATTTCAAGCAATTGATTTGTTTTGTTTCCGTTGTAGATGGACAGCAATCACTCAGTTAGCCCACCATGGAATGCTTTATGTTCCCATTGGTTACACATTTGGTGCTGGAATGTTTAGAATCGATTCCATTAGAGGAGGGTCTCCATATGGTGCCGGAGTGTTCTCTGGAGATGGGTCAAGGGAACCAACTGAAACAGAGTTGGCTCTTGCTGAGCATCAAGGAAAATACATGGCTACGGTAGTGAAGAGATTTGCTCAGCCTTTGTCACTTTTACCTGGTAACAACCATACCTAGTGCTAATAAAGCCAACATTCATTTGCACATCCATCATGTTTTTTTGTTGGTTTTATGCATGTTTTTCCATGTTCTCTTTTCTATCAGTATATACTACCGGCATTACTTGCATGTCAATAGATTTTAGCGACCTGAGGAGCTTATGATTTTGCAGTTTAATATGCGTGTGCTTGCAATTTTTTTCGCTGGTTCTTGGCTTATATGTCTGTATATGGTTTGAAATTGTCGCTTGTTCGTGTTGTTTCTTTTCCATGTGAAGCATTTGATTGTATCTTCCACGGTACCCAAAAAAGGGGGAAAAAAATGATTGTAATGTCACATTGATCAATACAAATTGTGAGTGAGATTGGTGTTCTTTTTTCGAAATATTGCTTATATTTCTGGCATTTGATGGAGTTTCATGTGTTCTTTTTTCGAAATATTGCTTATATTTCTGGTATTTGATGGAGTTTCATTCCAGAGCATATGCAAAATCTGATAACAACTTTTATTGCTTATATATATGGTTACACATTTGGAGCTGATATTTGATGGAGTTTCATTCCAAATCATATTAATTAAATCTGATTTTAGGGTTTATTTGAGATAATAACTTATCATGTATCAAATTTAGAGTTTTTTTAAAATGATAGTTTATCATTTGTCAAACTAATTATTTAATAAATAATTGAAATATGTATTAATTTGACATATAAAATTATCTAATTAAAAATATATATTTCAAATGAATATTAAATTATATATCAACACTCGAATTATCAATCAATCAATATATATTAATAATTTCAGTCTCAGAATTAGTTTTAAACCATTGTTTGTTATTTGTTAAATAATTTTACATGATAAAATCACATGTCATTATTTTACATTATATTATAAAAAAAAATTATCATATCAAAAAATTTTATAAATAGAAAATTAAAAAAATCAACTATTATATGAAAAAATTTTCTAATAAGAAATTAAAAGAATCTAAAAGGTAAAAATTTTAAACATGAAGTTAAAATCATATAAAAAATTAAAAAACATAAAAAGTGAAATACTTTAAATAAAAAGTCAAGATTTAAATTAATTTCATTGATCGTTTAAAATTTTGAGTACATAAAGGGTAGCGATAGTGTAATAAATTATTAGAAATTATTTTGTTCAAGATTAATAAATTTTGTCTTAAAATTATATCACATAAAATTAAAAGTATGAATTAATAAATAATTTTTTATTATTACTTCATATATATATATATATATAATTTGCAATTATTTGTTACTATTATTTTTTATTATAAAATACTGTATATTATTTATCTGATTAATTATCAAGAATTATTTCGTTCAAATTTAACAAATTTTCTTTTGAAATTGTATCATATAATATTAAAAATATGAATTAATAGACAAAATTTTGTTATAAATATCTACATACATAATTACAAATTTGGAAAATTTTATTTTATTATATTATTTACTTGATAATAACTTTTTATAAAATAATAATAATTAATCATTCAATTAATTAATTAATTAAAATAAATATTAAATTTATTTAAAATTTATTGTACAATCATATAGTGCAATACATAGATTGATCACTAATATATATAATTTATTTTGATCTCAAATTTAATTTTAAATAATTATTTACCATTTGTCAAATAATTATATTAGCCATGCAATATTTTAATAAGTAATAATATAATGTCCTTTATTTTGTTATATGACAAATAAATTAATGATTAAATATTTAATTTTCTCAATTAATATAAAATATAAAAAATTGAATAATTTAAAAATTTAGCAATATAAAATTTTTTTACATTTATAATAATAATTTCTATTTTATATAATAAAAAATACTCTAAAAAATAAAAAAATTGACCAACAAAATAAAAAAATAAAATTGTAAATTTTCTTATTTTTAAAAATTATATTATAATTAAATTTATTGTGTTAATTTAATTATAATTTTTTATTTAATTATTTTATTTATTTAAAAATTTTTAACTAAATAATAATTTTTATAATATATTAATTTTTAATTATTTAATAAAATAAGCATTAAAAAATAAAGTTGCGTCTTCGCTAACAACTATGGCTTTTGACGCTGTGGTAAGCGTTTCATCCTAACAATTGATTTTAGAGCATGTCAAGAGTTTGAATCCCTAGGAAGGCATGCTGCTACAGCAGGTGCTGAGTGGGATTATTGGGCAGAAGCCTGGAGGGCCAAGTCCAACCTCCTGCCACTGAAGTGCATTTGAAACGTGGCGTTGATTGTTATGTAAGTATAAAGAAATAAAAGTTACATCTTCGCTAACAGTAATGGCTTTTAACGCAGCGGTAAGTGCTTGATCCTAACATTAATAAAGTAATAATTAGTGCAAATTAATTAAGAGAGAGAAAAAATCTTAGAAAATTTTTTAATAAGAACATCGTTTAATAAGGAATAAGAAGAATAAAAAGAACATCATTTGATAAGGAATAAGAAGAATAAAAGTTGAGTTTAAGGAAAAGTTATGGACATAGAAATATATTATCAAAAAAATTCTGTTATTATTTATATTTTTTATAGTTCTATTATTAATCTCTAAACTCTCTTTTTTCTTACTTCATTGACTAATTTTCTTTTCAAACAATAAACACAATCAAATACGTAAATAAGAAAAAATTTTAGGACTGTAAATAATAACTTGTAGAGAAAAAAATATTGTGAATTTAAATATAAAGAGATTATAAATAAGTAATAAGGTGAAAAAGATAAGGTATTTTGAATATATAAGTAATTTAATTTATTAAATTTTACAATGAGTGTAATGATAGAATAGGGTTTGGAAATATAATTTCCCTTTGCTATAAATCCTACACCCACGATACCAAATGGGCCTTCCCCGTCTTAATTTATAAAGCAAAAGGGCCTGACTTAGCTGCTGCGCTACCAAGAAGCCCATACGAAGAAGCGGTGCCCTAACTATAAATACATGCAGTTTACTCGCATCACCAAGCACGCAGCCACAGAAGCATAAGAAAATGTGGAAATCGAAATCTACAGCGGGCATCAGTTCCTTTCCTTTCTTTGAATTTTCCTTCTTTCTAGTAATGCATGTTTCTGATCTGGAGCTTTTGTAAGTATGAGGTTAAAGGATGGCCTTCATAATCCCAGGGAAGCTTGTAAAGATTTTTGGTGCTTCGCCTGATTCATGGGAGGCCTAAATCAATCCTGCAAGTTTCGCTGATAATGCCATTTTCCAGATTTCGTTTGTGGCATTCTATTAGTAACTTTGCCATACATTCTTCTTCTTCTTCTTATTATTATTATTATATAACACAACTTCTAAATGTTTTTTAGCCCAATTATAAATGATATAGTCTAGTTGTATTTTTTAAAATAATATTTGTGGCTTTTCCCTTACTTTTATTATTATTATTTTAAGGTAGGTTTAGGATAATTATCAGATATAGCTAATAATCAATAAATTAAAATGAAAGAAAAATTAAGGAATACAAAAAATCTTTTCAGCAACAACCGTTTGTGTTTTTGTCACAATTTTAAGGTTCAAACCCAAGGTTAAATATGAATCCTGATGTATTTCAAACTTTAGTTTTAATGACTAAATCCTTTGGAGATGCTAATAGTTCACCAAATCAAGTATATAATTTGACGAATATAAACTCATTTGGAAGAATTTATAATCTTTGCGTAATTAGTAAGTACTATTAAATTTATTTTTTGTCTCAAAATTTTTAAAATTAAATTCCTGTATTCCTGTCATTTTTAATTAGTAAAATTTTATTTTATCTAAAAACATTAATAAGTGATATAAATTAATAAATGATATATTTATTCTTCTTTTTTTTTTTTTTATAATTGCAAATTGCTGTGCTTTATGTTATGTTGTATAGAAATGAAAACTCGAAAACGGGAAAAATATGAAAATAACACCGGAAAATGATTTTTTTTTTTGAAAAATTTATAAAATAAAATGTGAAAAATAGAAAAATATAAAAACGTTATTCTTTGTTAACTTGATTAACGTCATTTTATTGAAAGCTTTAATACGAATATTTTTCAAACTTTGATGTTTTATTATATTTTTAAATATTAATATATATTATACTCTTTATTACATTTTGAAGTATAAATTATGACTTTAATTTTACTTGATGAATATTTGTAAATCAAATGTAATTCTTTGTTAGTTATATTATATTTTATATCTATTGTGTAGTTGTAATTGTATTAAAAAAAAGTATTATGATTGATTGATATATTATATATTTTTTAATTTGTATTAATATATATTGTCTATAAAAATGGTTGCATTGGTAATTGAAGTTGTTGCATTAGCTACTAAAACTATTGTTAATACAATAAATACTTCTTTCTTTCTTTCTTTAAAAAAAAAAAAAAATACAATAGATAATTTGTTGCCTATATTTGAAAATCATTGCATAAGATATTTTTCAAATCGTTAGCTAATTTATATATGATAATAATTATTGCATAAAAGTAATCAGAATTGTTGCATATTATAATTGTTGTTAATAGTCTATCTTAAATTATTGCCTTTGAGACATTATCAGCATTGCTTAATATCATAAACCAAATGTTATTTATATATGAAGAACCATTATATATTATATTCATTAAACCGTGGGCTTATTTAGTACAAACTCCTGTATAAAAAAATATTGCATAAATGATAATAACTATTATATAATAAATAAATAAAATCATTATTTAAAACTTTTTGAACCATTGTATAAAATTAAGTCTAAACCGTTATGGTTGATATACATTAGATGCAATGGTTTTTCTCCGATTAATGTTATTCAATGGAAACACTATATATCTTTTTACAATGGAATTAGATTTAACGGTTGTTTATTTGTTAAGATCTAATGCAACTGCTGCAATAGATTTATTATGTGATAGTGTCTATATTATCAAATCCATAGAATTGAGATAGTATTTGGATAGAAACATAAAAGAAAGGAATAAAATGAAATTTGATTTATTCGAGTCTGGATACATAATGCACTTTCTCCCAACGATGTATATATTGGCTCTTTTAATTTCTTTCCTTTATGTTTTTCTTCCTAACAAGCATACCAATTTTACAATAATCAAATCATACTAAATTTCATAAAGCTTGCTAATAAATACTAGTAAAACTTTAATTTAATTTAAAATTTGTCAATTTCATAAAATAAATTTAAATATTAAAAGTGATATTAAATGTGAAATTTCATTTGCACATGAAAACTCTTTATACAATTTATTTCAAAAATTAAATGAATTTCACATACATTTTTAAAAATAATATATATATCATTAAAAAATGTCAAAATCGAACATTTATAGTTGTAATCATAAAAAAAAAAAAAACCATAAGTATTCACACATTTGATATTAAAACTCTAACCATAAATAAAATTATGCCCATCTTTTCATTAACTGATAAAAAAAATTAATCTATAATTACAAATTTTATATTTAAAATTTATAATTCTATAATTGATAAGAAAATGAGGGAACTACTTATAAATTATATATTAAAACTTTTTTTTTCCATTAAGAATACAAATTGAACTTGAGATATTTTCTTTTTTGTAATTTATTTTCTTATAAGAATCTGAAATCATCCTTATTTTTTTCCAGAAAAATGCTATGACTTAATGACCTGACTACAAAATGGCAAATAATATTACCACAGAAAAATTATTTCCTACCTATCCACAAATGGCAGCCATATCACATGTATCCATTCTCAATGATCATTTATGCATATTTGGCTTCTAACATTTAATTCAAAATCTCCAAATGCCCTAATCAATTCCATTGTGTAATCTACTCTTAAATTATATGCCAAAACAAACAATTGTACATGCTACATAGTCATATCCTCATCTAAACTGCTTTTTCATAACAGAAATTAGTTTATAATAGGCTTAGTTATAAAAAAAAAAAAAAAAAAACTTAAAATTTTCACAAATTATTAATTGTATCTAAAATTTTTAATTGAATTAATTATAATCTGATTTAGCTAATTGATTTCAATTATACTTCAAGTCCAAATCAAAATTTAATAAAGTATATATTTGAACTCTTAATTAATTTAATTAATTTCAAATTTAAGTTTAGATCTTACTAAAATAATACTTTATTTTTTACTCAATTTAAATAAATAATGAAATTTTATTCCTATTTTAGATGATAAATAATTATTTTTATATTAAATTTCATATTTTTAAATTATTAGTTTTATTTTTATACATTTGAATAATAAACTAATAATTTTTTAATTTTTATTTAATGGATTTTTTTGAGAATGTTTTTATTGAGATGATGCAATTGATTTTTTAATATTTCATACAAGTTTTTTTCAATAATTTATTATTTAAAATATAAAAAAATTATTTTTAAAAGGAGAGATTGTGATAATTCTTAAAAAAATGAGAGATTGAGAGATTTAACGAATTATAAATTTAAATTTTAAAATTTTTTATATTTAAACGTAAAATTAAAATCTATTATATAAAAGTGCATAATAAATTTAATTGAGCATAAATAGATTAAATTGAAGAAAATAAAAATTATCATCTTAATTAAGTTTTAAACTTAATTTTATATATAATTGAACTAATTACAAAAGTATAAAGATGAATATACTCTAAATATGTACTTTAATTAGTTCTAATTTTGAATTTAGTTTTGAATATAATTGAAAGTTCAAAAAAAAGATTTAGATTTTTGAATCATTAAACTTTTATAATACATACATTGTGCTCTCTATTTAATATATTATTTCAAATAATTTATAAATATTAATAACATTAAAATATTTATTATTTAATATATAATTAGGTAAATATATTTATTTTTCAAAATAGATAATAGGTCTTATTTAATTATATGTAAACCAATTAACTTGATAATTGATAAATTTTATCTCAAAAGTAAATTATGTAACGGTGACATCAATTCTTCCATGTTTTGGTATCTTGATTCTTAGACTATTATTAGCCTATGTTTTATAGTGTATCAAAACTGTAATGCAATTGTGATTACATTAAATTTTTTGTTATATTATTTAATTTAATTACACAAATTTAATATAATGTCAATTACATTATATAATTAATTTGTTTTAATTCATATTATATTAGTTAGATAAAAGGTTTACTGGCTCTTAAAATCTAAACATTTTTGAGTTTTGATAAAAATTGATCACTTTTTTTTAATTTGGACAAAATTAGTCAAAATTTAAAAAATTTTGACAAATTTAATCAAAATTCAAATTGATCAAAATAAGATAATACGTCATGTTAAAATATTGAGGTAAAATAATATTAACTAATATTAATAATTAATGTTAATTGATTTTACTAATTTTTTAATAAAAATTTATATCAACTGATTTGTCATATAATATATCATCATATTTTGACTATTTTGAATTTTGACTAGATTTTTCAAAATTTTATCAAATTTGGCTAATTTTTAATTGATTATACCGTTTATGTATATGATAAACATAAACAAAAATAAATGAATAGTATTTATTATGTATACTGATGGTGCTATATATGGATGATTAAAAAAAAAGCATATATTAGGAAAAAAGAGCAACAATTATTGGGTTAAAGGTTAAAAGAATGTGTTAGTTCTTTTACTTTCTTAAAATTAAAATTTATTGGGATATTGTACAAAGGTAATTTTGTAGTTTAATGTATAAAATTTAAAGATAG
>CATIWR010553254.1:0-16302 GCA_949677035.1 Omphalea diandra | reverse complement strand
CTCACGAACTTTTTTTTTTACAACACCTACCCTCTCTAAAACTATATTTATTATATATATATATATATATATATATATATATATATATATATATATATATATATATATATATATATATATATATATATATAATTTGAAAATGTTTTGGATAAAAGGCAGACTTGAACTTAGAATGTTGAGTTTTCAAGTGCCCATATATCTATTTGATGGATCAAAATCCAGGTAGTTTGAATACAAAAGAAATTATAAAAAAAAATTATATTTGAATTTTGAGCATTTTTTACAAAAAATCTCACTTGAGATGATTGAGAATAATAAAAACTTCTTCAATATTTTTCACCATTACTTATAAAAATATTAATAACCCATTTCATGAATCTAGCATTACCAATGACAATTTATGAAATATTGAGATCTATATTCAATTCTTGAATACAACTTTCAATTATTGACATGCTAATCAATTTCCTTCTATTTTTGTGTCATTCTCTTAATAATTTAATTAAAACAAATGACAAATTCTCATTAAATATTTTTAAGTTCAGAATTCATATATATATATATATATATATATATATATATATATATATATATATATATATTCCCTCCTAAGCTTGAAAAAAAATCTGAAATTTAAAATTATTAAGAAAATATAGAAGCAGTCTCTTTCACTTTTCTGCTACGCTGGTTAGTAAGAAAATGGGGCTATCCGTACCCGCTTTTGTTGGGTGGGAGTGGAAATCCTCTCAGGACTCGAGCAAGCAACTATATGAAAGCAAGATCAATTGCAGTTTGATTCCACTAAAACTAAAACTGTAAATAGATTCATACCTAATCCTTGAATTACCTATCTTTTGTAAGTAGTATAACTTATCATCCAAATACTTCTTTTTCATATTTTTCTCAGAATTACTGTTTCTATTCTTTGATTCATATCTGGGTTTTCATTGCTTTTCATGGTTGACGATGTTATGCTACAGATTTTTCTGGGTCTTAAGTAGGTTTCCACTTTACTTTAAGTTGTTAAAATTATGGTCTTGATTAACTAAAACATGCCAAATTGATCAGAAGTGATGAAGCATAATGTTCTTTATTGAAGTTCAAAATTTTTAGTAGTGTTGCTTGGGATTAAATTTCAAAACTTGGTTAATTAGTTGGGATTAATTGGATAAATTCTGTAATGCTAATGCACTCGATTTTAAGAAATGTTGCACCTTAAGTTAGTGGTGATGTTTTCTTTTGATCTAAGTGTGAGAGTGATTATTTTGATATATGCACTTTTATGGTAATACAATAACAGTAGGTTTGTAAGATACAGTGAATAAATGGATGAACTTTTGGAGTCGAAGCCTATGTTGAATCTCACATCCTTGATTCATTATGATGTCTTTTATGTTTCTTGTCCAGAAGTAACGAAGGAGTTTCTTTATGTGCAGATTGAATAAAGGAGAAGAATTTGGGTTTTTCTGTGACTCATATAATAAGTTGTCAATATATCATGGCTGGGTTGGAGGAACTAAGAAAGAAGCTTGCACCATTATTTGACGCTGAGAAAGGCTTCTCAGCTGGATTGGCTTTGGATCCTAGCGATTCGTATACCGTAAGTTTTCCTTTTAAAGAGAATTAGGCAGTTAAGTGAGAGGTGTTTTGCTGATATGTTATTGGGCATGCAAAGTTGTCAGGTGGTGCAACTGTCAACTTGTTGAGCAGATCATATGGAGTGTACAACATAAATGAGCTAGGATTGCAAAAGTGCACTTCTTCGCCAGTCAATGAGACGGACCATAGTGAGAAAACATATCGATGTGCCTCACATGAAATGAGAATTTTTGGAGCTATAGGTAGTGGAGCTAGCAGTATTGTCCAGAGAGCTATACATATTCCTACACATAGAATTCTTGCACTGAAGAAAATTAATATTTTTGAAAAGGTCAGCAGCTTTGTTGTTCTTGTTCTTGTTTTTGGTTAATGTCTTATGTGAGGAGTAGGATTCTTATTTCTTGTGCTCTGATTTTTTATTGAGAGGGAGAGATATATTTCGTTATTCCAATTCAAGTCCTACCATATAGTATCTAGGATGAGATAGTATGTGCTTATGTATTAGAGATTTTCAAATCCTGGGATTGTTGCTTATTCCATGTTTTATGCTCTTCTTTTTATCTGTCAAGAGTGTCATCGTAGATATCACAATGTGGGGATTCTTGCTTTATCTGCTTTGATTATTTCTCAGCAAATCACTTTGGCAATGTTATCATCTTCAGTAATGAGTTTTACATCTTTTCCTGTATGCCTCTTACCTGTACTTGAATAGAATGAAGAGGAGTTTCATTGTGGAAGCACCATTAGTAAAAAGTATTATTTATTTTCTCATGGATTTACATGCTTGATCTTGTTTTTGCTGTTAGGAGAAAAGGCAACAGCTTCTTACTGAGATACGGACATTGTGTGAGGCACCTTGTTACGAGGGTCTTGTGGAATTTCATGGAGCATTTTATACTCCTGATTCAGGACAAATAAGCATAGCTTTAGAATATATGGATGGAGGTTCACTAGCAGATATCTTACGAGTGCAGAAAAGGATAGCCGAACCAGTTCTCTCACATATGTTTCGCATGCTTCTACATGTAAGGAAATCATGTCCTGCATTGGTTATTATTATTATTATTATTATTTTTACATCATCTTGAATCTGACAGCTAGGTGCTTCATTCTTTTTCAATGTTGTTTATAACTGCTTTTTCTCCTTCAAGGGACTAAGCTACTTACATGGAGTTAGACATTTAGTTCACAGAGACATAAAGCCAGCAAATCTGCTTGTGAATTTCAAGGGGGAGCCAAAGATAACAGATTTTGGCATAAGCGCTGGTCTAGAGAATTCAATGGCAATGGTTAGTAATATATGCTACTTGATCTGTGTTTCTTTTATGTTTTGCAACTGTTTCTTATCATGTTAATTTGAAGTGGTACTTCTGTCTTTATGTTACTTAGAGGCATAAATGTCTTTTTGAATGAATGAAGTTGTTGCTAATTCTTTTCCTGAACATGACATTTTCCAGTGTGCTACATTTGTTGGGACTGTCACATATATGTCACCTGAGAGAATTCGAAATGACAGCTATTCTTTTCCAGCTGATATTTGGAGTCTTGGTCTTGCTCTCTTTGAGTGCGGCACAGGGGAGTTCCCATATACAGCTAATGAAGGACCTGTCAATCTTATGTTGCAGGTGAGACAATACTGATGCTTTTTAGTTTATTCTATGGGTTCCTGTGAACAGCAATATGGCCTTGAAGCATCTTTCCAATATTGCCATTCCATAGTTTGTGCAACTGAATTATTGGTTGTTTGTGGAAGATCTTGGAAGATCCATCACCATCACCATCGAAACACAATTTTTCTCCAGAGTTCTGCTCTTTTGTTGATGCTTGCCTCCAGAAGGATCCTGATGCTAGGCCAATGGCAGAGCAGGTAAACAAATGATGGATCAGGTGTTTGGCATTGGAAATGCCTTTATCCTTACAGATCCTTTGCACTGTATTCTAAGATCGTGAGATGTAATAATGAATGTAACCATCCACTGTAATGGATGGTGTTTTTTCCTGCTTTAAATATTCATTTTTTATTTGGAATCATTTTTCTTGGTTCAATGAAAAGCATATTTGAATTTCTGGAATTGAATTAAGGACATGTTTAAACTTTTCATCATTGATTTGGTATTTTCTTACTGCAGCTTCTTTCACATCAATTTATCACGAAGTATGCGAATGCTAATGTAGACTTAGCAGCATTTGTCCAAAGTGTTTTTAATCCAACACAAAAAATGAAGGATTTGGCAGATGTGAGTATATAACAATTCAAATGTATTTTTGAATGTGTCTACATTGACAGGCACAAGTATTTCTAATTCAATATTAGGTTGAACCTGCAAGATCTTTGTGTGTGCTTCTTATGGTTTTTTTACGGTTTATACTTCATCTAGTATGAGTGTAAATCCAATAATGTAGAAAAGTTCTGGTAAACGTAACAGCTAATTAGTTGATTAAATGGTGACACTTTTCATTTAATTTTGATGGATCTACAAAATGTTTTCTTTTTATCTTATAGTTTTGAGGCTTCTAGTATGTTTTTGCCTAGTAGTGTAAATCTAGTCCATGCATCTTCTGTTGAAAACATAAACAATGCTTTTTAATACATATCTTTTACATGACCAGATGCTGACAATACACTATTACTTACTTTTTGATGGATCGGATGAGGTCTGGCAGCACGCAAAGACATTATATACTGAAGGTTCAACTTTTAGGTACTAAAGCTGTGCAATGATGTTTTTTTCTTAATCTTTACATGAAATGAGAGAAATTGTGCTTCTAAAGAATTTCACAATATTTGCTATTTTTGTTTTAAAAAATCTTTGAAAGAAGGTTGTTTGCTGTAAAACAATCAAATGTTCTTGTTTCAAAAGATACTGTTTTATTTTATGGTAAAGATATTCCAAAATAATAAACTACAGGGGTTAATATAGTATTTCTTAAGCAGCTAATTCAAGGGCATAACAAAAATTGTTTAAACTTTAAATACCCTTTTCTTAAAACATGAAAATGTTTATAATAGCCGAGTACGGTGAATCTAAGGAAACTATAATCTCAAAATCCTTCATTAAAGGGATCTTTTATGAGAACATAAAACAGTGATGATGACAAGAATGATGGTGCTAGTTAGTGTTTGCCCATCTGTAAATGTTGACAAAGTAGACCAGCAGAGCTACGTGTTAACTAATGTTCATTCTAAATGATAAGCTCTAGTCCTTAAATGCCATATCTTAAAGATTTTTTCAGAAATTAATTTTTTTATCACAACAGTATAATTAACAAAGAAGTTATTAACTTACTGTTCGAATACAACAGAAAAAATTAATTTCTTTTAGCAAAGAATATGTGAAAATTTTTGAATCTATATACACATACTGTATCACTGGACTTTAATCCACTTGGTAGCTGATAAAATTACAAATGGTAAATTGCAATGCTCAGTTGAAGATTAGGAGTTGTTGACAAAAAATAGTGATTGCCAATGTTGGTCGGTGGATGAATTGGATATGCACCTGTGTGATTTGATTTTTCTTTTTTCTTTTTCCCCTTTTTGAAAATTTTATTAGAAGTCAAAGCAAGATTTCCCATTATCAAAGTGGGAATTATTTTTCTAGGAAATTGTTTATTCCCTTTAATGAAGTAAATCATTTTTAATTGACCAATTTTTCCATGTTCAGTGGAAAGGCAAATTATGTTTCGTGAAAAATAATTTTCCTGATATAAACGGAGCCTTAGTCTTTTATTAATTTTAAATTTTGGCCTTGCATATAGGCTAAGATAGAATATTTGCTTCTTTTTAGTTTCTCCGGGAAACATTCTGGTGGTCCTAAAGATATCTTTGCTACTTTGTCAAACATCCGGAGCACATTAGCTGGTGATTGGCCTTCTGAAAGACTTGTTCATGTTGTGGAGAAACTACAGTGCCGTCCTCATGGTGAAAATGGAGTTGCAATCCGTGTGTCCGGATCATTTATTGTTGGAAATCAGTTCCTCATATGTGGGGATGGTTTACAGACAGAGGGATTGCCAAGTTTTAAAGATCTTTCTATTGATATTCCTAGTAATCGCATGGGTACTTTTCAAGAACAGTTTATCTTTGAAACAGGAAATACCGTTGGGCGCTACTGCATAGTTAAACAAGATCTTTATATCCCCCAATAGAATCATCTCCTTCAGGGTTAGTGCATCTAGCAGTTCTTTTCAATCAGTGGTTGCTGTCTATTGTGTTTTATGTAGATATTATGCTTGTGAGAAATTTCCTTGTTATTTTAAACTACCTTGTTAAGCAGTTTGAGTTCTTGCAATGATTTATAGATTTTGTTTATTTATGAGATCTATTATACTGTGGAGACATTTATTAGTTGTTTTGCTTGTAACGTGGAATTTTCTTTTCTTTTCTTTTTTTTTTTCCTGACAGATATTTAAGCATTAATACTACTGCAAGAGCTCTAAACTGGTAAGCATTCAGGTCCCCGTTTGTCAACAACTCATCATTTGATATAATAGAGCATGATGTGATGGATCTGATTGCCAAGTTGCTGTAAATTATTAGAATGCAATGATTATCTTTGTCCAAATTCAAATGGTATTGTTTCTGCTTTCAAACCATCTTTTTAGTTCTTATTTGGGCTCTTTCACGATTGCAATGCATTTGATTTGTTACTGTAGATCATACAAAAAGGGACCAGGATGGAATAATTTGCAAGGGATCATTACCACTAGTATACTACTTTGACCTAAGATTCTCAATGGAGAAGTTCGGCCAATTTCTGCCATAACTTCCTGATGCTACATGACTTAATTAGGTTGTCACTTGATATAACATCTCTGATCGCATAAAGATACTCAACATTTCTGATCGCATAAAGATACTGAACATAATAAACTCCATCTTTGAAGAAGAAACTAAATCTACATGTGTGGTTTGATCAGCAGAGGCACTGAGCCAATGAGCTGCATCAAGGACTAACTGCAAATTGCAACTTGGTGTTACATTAATTTACGGTCACGGATTATCTGGAAAACCGTTATCCCTATCTACCCCTATCTACCGTAGATGCTATTGTGCTTCCCACAAATGTATTCATGCTTACGCAGAAAATATTACAAGCCGTTATCGTGGTTATTTTCTCTGGTACTGTGTATTGTTAGTTGGATTACATGTTTTTATTAAATTGACTGCAATGTATAATTTATTATTAGGACTGTTAGTATTGTTTGTATACTAGTACTTCAGATTACATTGATGCTGACTCAACTCTTCTTGTTACAGAAAGCAATCTGCGTTCTATCTTGACATGTTGAGAGTCTAAAATATTGCAGCATCAAAGATGAGTAAGCTGTTGGATCCACAGATTATCAAGTAGTGATGCTGATACACTGCAGGAAGTAAGTTACAGAAGCAATCGAATCTGGTTGTTGTACTTAGTATATGCCAAGAGTGTGTACGTATTTGAGTCTTTCTGTAATTTTTCACTTTGAAGATCCTACTGTGCAAGAAAATCCTATTTTTTTGTCTTACATTGCAGGTTCTGTCCCAAGTGTAGCACCATAGGAGATTTTACACATCCATCTTTTAATGCTATCTATAGTATCCGATTATTAAGTTGCTAGAAAGTTTATATTTGATATCAGCTAACAGAATCTATGATCGACAATTGATGACTTCAAGAAAAATCCATTGTAATTGATGTTGATAAATGGCAATTTGGTGGAAATTTGCGTACACCTAAGGCATGCATAGAAAAATTATTGTCAGTGTATTTCTTAGGACATTATTTTTTTAAGAAGTTAGGTTTTTAATGTTTGATTTGCACATTGTTTTTCTAGAAAGGCCTTAAATATCATGTTTATATATTTATATACTAGTTTTATTTATTAATATAAATACCGTCATTTTATTATATAAATATTCACTTAAGAAAATAAGTTTGAAGGTAGTCTACAAGACATCTTTTTATTCAATATGTGTAGAATAATAACTAAAAAGAGCTACTAAATGAAATGCATATATTGTTGATTGGTCAAATTTAAGATTTCGTCAATTCGATTTGGCATTTTAAGATGAGATTTCTATTATTGTTTTTCAGTGTAAAATTTCTTTTGTAGAGTTTTTTTATTGTAGGTTTTTGTATTTTTATATTATTCTATATTAAAATCATTTTATTTCTTCTAAAAGAAAAATGCGTTTCTATTATTTGTAGGTAGTTAAATTTACTAATCTCCTCCTGCTATAAGGAAACTGAAAAATTCATAGATTAATAAAAAGTGCAACTATTTTTTCCACTTCCTTATAATTAAATAAAATGAAAAGTTATACTAAGTTCTTACATTGAGTTTCCCTTTGAAGAAGCCTTCTTTGGCTCATCTTCATGTAGCAATTTCTCAAAATCAGTCGCTCTTACTCTGAATTCGCACAAGTCTCTAAGCATGTAGCCTTTAAAATACTTCTAAATTTCTAAGTGTAGCCCTTTAAGGGCAAGGACATAGTCTGCCTTAGGGAGCTTCATGATAGTGTTACTAATTTTCTTGAACCTCAATATGAATTTTTCAATTGATTCTCCCACTAACTGCTGTGCTTGGGTGAGGTTGGCTAATATAATTTAAGAAGGGGACTTGTGGAACTCTATATGGCACTTCTCCTCCATGATTGTCCAACTTGCCACCAATCCGATTGGGAGATTCATATATCATATGAAAGTAGTCTTTATGAGCGAATTCCTAAACAACGAAAGTTTTCAAAAATCTTCAACGGCTGCTTCTCTTTACGCAATTGAAAATTGAGTGATGTGCTCAATAGTTGAATCATTATCCTTTTCCAAGAATAGCGTAAACTCAGGAGTCTTATAACCTCTTGGAAAAAAGATATAACTTATCCATCCACTTAGGATATGGCTTTAAGTAAGTAGGCCTTAGCAAAGGCTTTATATCAATCCTAATTTTCCCCATTATATCAATCAAATCATATCGATCAAATTGCATTTACTGGTATTCATATTTATATTGTAAGATGACTTGATCACATTTCTAGCAGCATCACAAATAAAACCTATATCTTATTGCCAATAAGGTGGTAGGTTATTTAATGCTATTGTGATTGTACATTCAATTAAATCGATTACTGAAAATTAGCTTGAGGAAATACAAAAACTTTCTAGCAAAATGTTGGAGGGCTCAACCCTTACGGAATCTAAAGATCCTTTGATTTGTATTACTTATGCGAGTTAGTATTTGCACTGATCTCGACTCCCTTTGATTATAGCTTCTTGTACTACTTAAAGCCTTTGTGAAGAATCTCTTGTCAAGAGCTTGGGCTTCCCTCCCTTCCAACCAAATGGTCGATTGATCAAGGTAATGATTTGTTTGATCAAGCCTAATTGAATATTTAGGTAGCCTCATTATCCGCAACCAATGACTGAATCATTATGGTCACATGGTTTATCATGTTATTGAATATGGTATGGTTCTCGACCACTATTTGAGTTATGATTGGAGAATAATCCACAATCGCAAGAATAAACTACCTTAGAAGAAGAACATGCCTTCGGAAATTGGCCATTTCATCCCTTTATGGTGGCTTATTGGCTCGAATATTCTTAGTAGATTTAGAAGCATTAGACATTTTGATTTGAGCTTGTAATTGAATGACTTGCTCTCTTGACTAGTCTAATTCTTGTCACAGCATGTGATATCTAGTTTCTATTGACATAAGGTCCCACCAAAGGTGCCAAAAATGTTACGTCCAAAATATTTTTAAAGGGTATAAATAAATTAATAAAAAGGATCTTATGCCAAGAATTATCAGTAACACAAATAATAAGCAAGATAGATAGGCCGTAAATGTCGTCAATCTACCTAATCAACATTGAGTCAACTTGGTCTTTGATATATATGCAAAAGGTCATCAATCAACTGGTGAATACATCGAAAAAATATCATCAATTCAAGTCATTATGTAGAAAAATGTGTTATCAACTGGTGAATATAAGAAAATAAAATGAGAATAAAAGAAATAGAAGAGGGGGCTGAAAACCACAGTTTAGTCTATTTCAATAGTCCAAAAAAACAAAAAAAAGTCTAGATCTATACAAATGAAATAAATCCACTTATATACAAACTCTAACCAAGAGTCTTATCAATATAAAATTTATAACACTAATACAATTCTTCAACAGATTATTTAAAGTGAGAAATACTATCAACTTTAGTCATATTATTGGATGTTGCCTTTGCAATTTGTATTTAGTCAACTAGAAGAAGGAGAAGAGGCTTTATAATGGATGCAAATGCTAGAATGTAGACCAACGTGAGGAGTTTGTTGTGTTGAGCAGAGTGATTGAGGTGGTTATCTTTGAAGCAGACACTAGTTTTCTAAGTGTTTGAGATGATGGAGATCCAATCAAAACTCCACTTAGTCGCTCCATGAATCCATCCTTAAAGACCCAGATGAAAGTGGTATCTCAGTGATTACTTTGTTAATGCTAATGACAGAACCTTAAAATTGTGGTTGATCAACACTGCAAATGCTGTATAAAATATCATATTATAATATCATATTAATATAATTTTAAATATTTAAGTAATAATTTTATTAATATATAAAATTTTTTATCACTTTAAATAATTTTTATTTTATTAAAATTATCACAAACAATTAATAAATTGTATATATAAGCATTATACATATGTGTCATTATAGAATTCACTTTGTTTCATTCTAGAATGTAGGATATGACTTCGCAGCGGCTATGCGATACATTGATTTAATTTTTTTTATCAAATAAGTAATGTTTCCAAAATCAGATTGATTATTGAAGTGATCAATTGATTAATTTTCAATTCTGTTAGTCTGATAGATATGACTAATCTAGTTTAATTAATTTAATAATAAATAAAATTTAAAATTTTTATTAAAATAGCCTTAAAAATAAAAAAAATATTTATAATATATAAATATATTTATAATAATTAAAAATAAAATATATATTTAAAATTGATCTGAAATTAACTGAATGGATCACTAATTTAATTTTTTTATTTAATCAATTTAGCCGATTGGTCTGATTTGAATTTTAAAACATTGTGGTTAAGTATAAAACAAAAAATGGGGAACTAATTAGATTCAATAATTAACATTGGTTTGGATTGGACTTCTTGAAAAAGTTGGAGAGGCAAAGTTTGTGTGCCCAAAACATTGCCTTCCGAATGGTCAGCAGTCATGTAGTTGTTGAGCTGAGATAAGGTGAGATGACAGTGGCGAAGTGAAGTCAGATCCAAATACGGTAGCTAGCGTGCACCAATATCTATTTCCCATCTGTAAACGTTGACTAGAGGGTGTCCACATTAAACTTTTTTTTTTTATCTTTTCCCCTACTTTTGTTTACCGCTAAAAAGAAATCTAAGAATTCTTTTTTTTCTTTTAAAGAATTTTTTTTCTATGTAATTCAATTATAATTCCAATTAGTGCTATTTAATACGAATTTAGAAACCAATTTATGTATTTAATACGAATTTAGAAACCAATTTATGTACTGTAACATTTAAATATAAATTACATTATAATGTTGATAAATTATATAAATTTCTTTAATATAACACATATTTAATTGTCAGAAAAAAATAAATATTTTATTATATTAATGAATGAGATTTCTTATTCAAAATTTTATAAATAAACAAATTTTATATTTTATAAATATAATGAATGAGGTATTTTAACTACATTTTAAAAAGTGAAAAAGACTAATTTGATTAAATTAAAATTTTGTATTGTATATATCTTTTGTGGTATATATACTCTATGTTTCTGAAATTGTCTAAGAGGAAAGAAAATAAAGAGAAAAAATAAAATTTATTATTTATTTATTTTTTCTCTTTATATTTGAATAAAAAATAAAAAAAGAAAATATATTTTATTTATCTTTTATTTATTTTTCATCTCATATTTAATTAAAGAAGAAAGAAGAAAAATAAATTTATTTTCTCGTTTTAATAAAAAAAAGTATCAAGAATCAATATATAAATTTATCATAAATTTTTTCAATCATTATATTTTTTTTATATTTGAAAGAGAAGATAAAAAAGAAAAGATACAAATTATTTCTCGTCTATTTTTAAATAATAAAAAATTATAATAATTATTTATTTATTTATTTATTTTATTTTATTTCAATTTAAATAAAGGGATAAAGTTAGATACATAAAATAATATTATTTTTAAAAGAAAATGAATAAAATAAGGAAAATTAGAGAAGAGGTGAAAGAGATGTGAGGTGTGGTACTGTTACAAGAAGAAAGTTTCGTACATGAAGGAGATGTCCAATCAGAAATTCAGAGTCGAGCCACCTAACAATGATTCAAGCATGATGGAGCATATTAATTTACCATAAAAGAAAAATAATTCTATATCATAGCTATCATCTTTGATTTAACATTTGGGTTGTACTTGTAAAACTTTTTTTAAATAAAATTTTCTGAGATCTATATAGTACTGAGATGTGACTAAAGAGTTATAATTTAAGTTCCATGGCAGGTTCTGGTCTCCAAAGACCCAAAATCATAATAATTTAATGATGCTTTTGGTTGTCCTTTTTTTTTTTTAAAAAATGTTTGAAATTATAAATTTTGATGTTTGGAATGTTTAGAGATATTGCACTTTCGGAAAATTTAATTCTCTAATGGCTTGTGCTTCATTTTGATTTTTTTTTCATGTATATAATTTTTTTTAGTTTTAAAGATTAAAAATATTATATTTTCATAATTATAGAAAATTTTAAAAAATATATTAGATAAAAATGTCTTTCATTAATATAATGTATAGACAAATATAATTTGGTATATACCTTTATTTAAAAAGTAGAAACTATATAATTTTCTAAAATTGTAATAATATATTTTTGGTTTATTAATGATTGAATCTATTTTTAATTTTTTTTATCAGAAACTTTCTATTCTAAATAATTAGTATGTTACACTTATTTAATGGCAATGATATTGACACTCTTCAAAAGTGTTCTAACATTCATCTTATTGATTTTATTAAGAAATTTTGAGAATAAAAAGAGATAAAATAGTAAAAAATGAGTATTATTAGTTAGATAGTGATATTAACACTCTCTTGAGGTCCTTTTTTTCATGGCTACTGACTATTTCACTAATCTTGGACCCAACAAGTCCTTATTGCCTTCATGCTTCAGATAACTCAGGAACCACTTGTATCTTAATAATTACATTGATTGATGATAATTACACTTCATGGTTTCAAGCAAAGATAATTAAAGTGCCAAAATTAAATTAGGATTCATCCTTTTCGGATTCGTTGCAACACGGTAAAGTCTTTGTTAGGTAATGTTGTATACAAAGATATTGTTTCAAGCATCACGCTTGAATCATTGGCCTCTATTATATGGACTATAATTTGTGAGAAAGTTATGCTTAATCTAATGCCCTCATATTTACGAGCCTCGTCAAAAATATTGTTTTTAACCATGCAAGATAATTCTTCTATTAGTTTCTATTACCCTAAATTCAAACCTCTTGGAAATGAGTTGCAAGGTTGTTTATCTAAAGCTTTGTAGCACTATCGTCAACAAGCAGAAAAACTAACTAAATTCTTGTGGATTAAATGAATCCTATGGTTATATTCATGGGCAAAATTTGCTCAGAGATCTCCTTACCAATATTAATTGAGCGGTTTATCAGCTCCTAAAATCTAAACTTTTCAAATTTTGCTAAAATTTGTCAATCATTTTAATTTTGGTAAAATTAGTTAAAATTAATAAAATTTTTGATAAAGTTAGCCAAAATTTAAATCGACCAAAATAGGATGATGCGTCACATTAAAATATTGAGTTGAAATGATATTAATTGATATTAATAACCAATGTTAACTAATATTTTGATAAAAAATTATTTCAACTGGTTTGACACGTTACATGATATATCATTCTATTTTGATCAATTTAAAATTTAGCTAGATTTACCAAAATTTTATTAGTTTTAGCTAATTTTGTCAAAATTAAAAAAATTAACTAATTTTATAAAAACTCGAAAAGTTAGGATTTTAAAACCAATAAGCTTAATTTGGTATATGTACTCTCTCTTACTTTAAGAAGAAAAACAACGTCAGGCATATTTCATGCCTACTATGACCTCAAAAACCTTTGCAACCACGAATCAAAATAATAATCTTTGCAGCTCATTACTCTCTTTCTACCTTTATCATATATGATATTCTTTATAATCATATACCTTTTTTTATATCCAGTGTTTCTTCCATAGTTAAACCTCTTACATATAGTGAACCCATTGTAGGGCCTTAGTGGTAAGATGCCATCAATTTTGAATTGCAAGCTCTTAAAGAAAAAATAGACTGGAACTATTATGAAACTGTCACCAAATAAAACCCTTCTTGATGGATAAATAATTAAGGTTAAGCATAAATCAGATGGTTCTATCAAATACTACAAGACCTACCTTATGGCAAAAGGCTTCGTGCAAGAAGAAGGTATAGATTTCTACGAAACTTTCACTCCCATTGCATTGTCAGATGTTTGTTAGCTATTGCATCTCTTTCAAACTAGCATTTATATCAATTGGATGTACAAAATGCATCCTTACATGAAGACATTAATAAAGAAGTGCATATGTCCCTTCCCCCTGGTGTTTCTAGTAAGGGAGCATTCTATTTATAAAATTCAGAAATCCTTATATGGTTATTAGAAACAAGCATTAAGACAATTATTCGTTAAATTTTCTTCCACCTTTTTAATAGAAGGTTTCCATAATCTTGTGTTGATTATTCAATTTGTTAGAAGAAACCTTTTTGTAAAAACCATCACATAAACCCTAAAATCTCATGTTAAATTATCAAGAATTATAAAAAGGGTTACACGAAATCATACCTGAATTCATAATGACCAATAGCTATATGCGGTTGACCTTTTAGATTAATACGTACTCCTCCTAAAAGACTTCTTTAATTTTTTTCTAGGTTTTCTTTTAGGTGATGGGATGACAAAGGAAATAGAACGTGCGTATAATCTAGGGACCATCATCACATATACAATATCTTAGTAGTCCTATTTTACCCATCACATAATAGAAATAACCTTAGGTTTCCACACATTAAAGACTCACATCTTATTAGATACATTAAAGCCCAAATTTCTCAAACTTTATTGGACCAATTCTAATTAGGTTTAATATTATTTGACAGTCCATAATATATAATTATTTATATATAAGCCCAATATTGAATTTATGATCCACCAAACTCCCACTTAGACTATATGTATAACCTTATAATTATGTATTACAAAAATAATTGTATTCAACTTTGTTGTCATTACCAAAATATACCAAAATATATCTACAACCAATCCGATCTATCAATCATATCAATATAGGATCAAAGCAGACTATATTACATTTATCGTAACTCATCCTATCAATGGTTACATATATCAATATAATCGAATGACATGGATCATGATGTGGAAGTGGAGCACAAAAATTTCATATAATGTGATATAAACATGTCAATTTCTAATTGGTCCACCTTAAGCTTTAATGAGAATAAACCATACTAAGATTAGAGTGAAAATGAACCAAAACTTTAGTTCTGTAGAAAATAACCTTAAAATATCAATATACTAAAATAATTTTAAATGTCTATATTAAAAGCATCCAAAGTTACAAACTTCCACTAAAACTGAATATCCTCAAATAACTAGACACCCATACAAATAGTATGCGCATAAAACATCTTCGGTGGCAATCCCTTAGTAAGTGGATCCGCGATTATGAAGTTTGTGCTAACATGCTTAATAGACAATTGTCCACTTTGAACTCTTTTTTTAACAACTAGGAACTTGATGTCTATGTGTTTTGACTTTGTCAAGCTCCTGTTGTTATTGGAATATAAACTATTGACTTATTGTCATAAAATAACTTGAGTGACCTCTAAATGTCATCCACTATACGCAACCCCATGACAAAGTTTCTTAGCCATAGTCCATGATTGGACATCTCATAACATGCTATAAACTCTATTGCCATTGGAGAAGAGGCTATAAGAGACTGTTTAACACTCTTCTAATAAATGACACCATTAACTAGCAAATAGATATAGCTCAAAATAGATTTCATACTATCTTGGCATCCAACAAAATCAGATTTAGTAAACCTAATGATCTTTAGTTGATCTGACCTTTAATATGTGAATAAGTACTTTTTTATTCTCTGTAAATACCGTAAGACCCGTTTAAATGCTTTCCAATGGTCTATTCCAAGATTGTTTAAATATTTGCCTAACATCCTAATGACGTTCATAATATCCAGATGCGTACAAATTTGAGCATACGACAAACTCCCTACTGTAGATGCATAAGGAATCTTCTACATTTCTTTTTTCTCAAAATCATTCTTAAGGCACTAATTGAGACTAAATTTGTCTACTTTAGCCACAAGGGTATCACCTGGTTTGCAGTTTTGCACATCATATCTTTTAAGAACCTTTTTGATATATTCTTTTTGTGATAATCCAAGAATACCTAAAGAGTAATTTCGATATATCTGAATGCCTAACACAAAAGAGGTGTTACCAAGATCTTTCATCTTAAAATTCTTAGCTAGAAAGCTCTTAGTTTTATGCAATTAGCCTATATCGTGGCTGGCAACCAAAATGTCATTAACATATAAAACCAAAAATATGCT